>JAVQJW010411221.1:0-10733 GCA_036025195.1 Hypseleotris klunzingeri
TTCCACCACCTCCTCCGCCATAAGGCAGTCGGTGTTATAGCAGTTGACGCAGACGCATGGGGCGTTTCGCCGATATACATTTGCTGTCGTTTACGACAGCCTGCGTCTAGTTTTCTTAATGTGAAATGCTTAATATAGATGTGTCAATTAAGATATAATATTTATTAGGGCTCCTTAAACTTTCAATTTTGTGCTTTATTTTCTACCAGCTGCCACATGACTTATTATGTGACTTTTACCTTAAATAACCTTATCCTCAAATGCTCTTGTGTTTTTAGGGGCGGCTTTCTGGTGTTTATTAGACATTGTTCCCATAAAGAATGAGAAAGGAGAAATGGTCCTCTTCTTATTTTCCTTCAAGGACATCTCAGACACTCACGGGAAGGCCCACCACAGCAGCAAGAATGAAGGTTTGTATAGTCTGACCCGTTTTTGTTTTTTGTTTTTTTTTAAATCCCACTTATTTGCTTACGACCACTGTGATTTATAGGGAGGCAATCTTGTGGCCTCCAGCTTTCAGTTTTTGCCACACACCCATGTTCATCACTGTCACCTTCTATACCCTGCAGTTTTGTTTGGGTTGGCGTTTTGTACTCTGAACTCAAACAATGTTTTTCCAATAGGGAGTTTGATTCGGGCAGCGGTGCGTCTTCAAGTGGAACCGAGACACAGCCGGCTTCAAATACCAAGTGCTATAGCAAAGGAGCAGACACTGAAAATAAGTCAATATAAGGATGTTTATGTAACACTTCCCCAAAATGAGTGACAGAACATGTTCACAAAAATTCTAGCCCATTGTTTTAAGAGCATTTACCTGTGAATTATGGATGCATGATTTGATACAACACTTACAATATCACAATTCTTCATGTTTTTTTGTAACTTATTTTAAAGTAGCTCAATTTAGGAGCCTTCAAACTAATTATTATTCAAAATTTTACTGTGTTCATTTATCAATTTATTGCTGCCATGTGAAGCTTATTTAAACACATTGCCTGGAATAACCTCGTTCTCAAATGCTCTATTTCTCTCAACCTTCATTCAGAATCCTCTCACTAACACAGATCCACCTTGTTTGACAGTTTCAGACGACAAGAGGCGCAGGAGGAAGAGCAGCTCCCACTTCAGCGAGGCCAGGAAGCGTGGACGTACCATGTTGTACCAGCTGACCAGTCAGTTCTCCGGCAAAGGAGACGTCAACCTGAGTAGTGTAGGTGTCATATTTCCTCCTTTTTGATTGGCTTCATAGTTTAACCTTAAAGAAAGTAAACAGTTCACTTTAGACACACAGAGCCCTCAATTCTAACACTTAAATATTATGCATGGCTTCAAAAATAAGGAGGATAAGAAGGTAAGAAAGTATCCCGACCCTCATTGCAAAATCATAGCTTGTCTTAGCATAGAGCAACATAGGGTGGCAGTGGCTGAGAAGGTAGAGCACTTGGCCACTATTCAGATGGTTGGGGGTTCAAACCAAGCATGGGTCATCCTACTATTGTGCCCTTGAGCAAGACACCTTGTCGATGTATGAATGTAAAATTACCCATAGTGAATCAATGTGACAGTGTACATACTTTACATGTTTGCATTAGCGACAAACTGCCCACAAGTTTTACCATGGCCCTAAATGCATTATTATTATTATTATAGCTAGGTTTAATACTGTATTATTGATGCTTTTGTTGCATATTTGTTTTTGCTGCATGAGGTTCACTAATAGCCAAGGTCGTAGCCACGGTTGGTGTTCGCTAAGGGGCAGAGGGTGCTTGTCATTGTGAGGTGTGGTGTGTTTTGGTCAGTGTCCAAAACTAGGGTGGCAGCATTATTAACACTAGCCTGAGATGGTGCGGGACATGCCAACATCTAACCAGCGGGGACACGGAAATGTGGGTCATAATATCCCTGGCACGTTGCCTTATGTCACCTTTCAGCTGTGAATTTTCTATTTGCCCATGCACCTAGACAGCCAACAATTCCAACTGTTTACATTGCTTTCTGAATTGATTTGTATAATTTCACTGATCTTGCCGCCATATGCCTTCGATTCAGAACAGCATGTTGTAGGGGTAAATCAGACCAGGATAGGAATATAAAAAAGTAGAGCACAATTTTTTAGATAATCCTTGGTCCCTGCTGAGGTGAAGTAAGTCTGTGTACAAGCCTGTCCTTCAATGTGGCATGTCTGTTGTTGGACTAAAAGCAATTCAAAATGTTTAATGGAAGAATTTTTACGCCTGTTAAGACGGTGATGATCCGATTAGTTTTATTCATATGTAAATAGACTTCAATTGTAGCTTTCTTTGCATGCTGCTGTTTGCACAAATATATGATACTTGATTTGAGTTCATTGTGTTTACTAATCATGTTTTAATAAGCATGGAATGACAAATAGAAGCATCACAAATTGCAAGGTATAGGTTGATTACATTGCTGGATGTGAAACAGAATTGTCTATGTGCAAACACTACATAATGGAACTACAAACACTTAAAGCACTTAGGCCTCCATCAACGCATTGACTCTATCTTGCAATGGTAAAGACATAGTGCGCAAACCTAATTTGACCTTCTAGACTATGGTAAATGCTCTAGTTCCAATGATTAACCTGCAAAGTCCTTAATTGTCACAAAATTTGTTCCAAGTCCAAACCAAAAACAACTTGCCCTTGGCCCTATTACTGACCTTTTCAGACAGTCCACCAGCCAACAGAACTGAAAACATAAGTTCTTTGGTGGCAGTAATAAAGAAACAATGGATCCCTTCTAATCACCGTTTTGTATTTAACAACTTTCTCATTTGCCATTGTCCCGTTGTGTCTGTGTAAGACTATGTTGTAATTATCTATTCTTTGCATTGCAATAATACACCATCATTTGCTCACAGCTCAGTATATTTCTTCCTAACCGCTGGGCTGACTTCAGAGAACTCTATTAGTCTGTAAAAGCCTATATTTTACTTCCTTCTGTCTCAACTATTGCTCGCTCCATGTCTGTGCTGCTCTCGCAATTTCCTATTTGAATAATGTCATCCTTAATCCAAAATGCAACCTTATTTGCCCTTTATTCTGAGCGCTTCTGAAGATTTGCAAGAATGAGAATAAGCTCCAAGTTTGATATTTAGAATTTTTAGCTCAGTAAGTATATTGTCGGTGCAGTGGTTTTAAAACTCCAATCCTCCCACACTTACACTGTTTTCACATACACTTGTCTTGTTTTGCCTGTCTCCTTGAGAGTTAGCCTAGTGCACTTTGCTAAAAATGTGTCTTTCTGCCTCCACACAGGGCAGACTACGTACAGCACTATTTGTAGCCCGATCATGCCAGCCATTCAGAGAAATAAAAGAAATGAGTTAGACAGTACCTTAGCTTGGGAACATAAGCATAAAACTTTTAATGGGAACGCAGGCATAAAAACGAACATTGGAAATAGCAGGCAGAAGTGACAAGCTACAGCTCTGAATTTCAATTGAGGCAAAAAAATATATAAAGTAGAAAAACAACTCCAGAGACTACATAGTATTTTGCGAGCTGTGAAGACTGCATATATTTTTGATGATCTTACCGTAAATATTTTTTCTCCTTAATGTGTTTCTTTCTATAAGCTGTGACTGATGTGTGCTTCATGCCTGTTCTTAGTGGTTTTGGTCCTGTCAGCTCAGGAGCGATGTTGAATTGGTTACACTCCATGATGCATTCAAGAACCTGACAGTTTCAGCTGCTACACTTTAGGACTGAGAGCAATAGTCAGCATGTGTCAGATGGCTTTGTTTACCTTAGAGAGTCTCTCTTGTAGGTACTTCTTCTCAATGCATTTATAGCCATGTAGACATGTTCAAGACCAAGCATCAGGTGATTTAAGTGTCTTTGATCATGGCATGGGGCAGATGAGCTGCTCTGAGTAGCCTATTGAAAAAATAGCTATATTTGGCTATGGTAGGCACAAAAACAAAATAATATCTGTGGGCAAAAATACTAGAGGTCAAAGAAGATTATCCACAGTGGCTTGTGATGATTGAAAGGCTACAGCAGCTCCATTGACTTACAACCAAGGTAATATCCAAACTTGAAGCAGAGAACAGCAGAAGATTACATTCAAACCAATACGGCATCAATCTAAAACAGTGGAGGGTAGAATAACTCTTTTCCCAGAATAAAATAATTCAAAATGAATATGTATACTGCACTCTTTGTTTCATTATGGTGCTAAATGACCAGTATGCATCAAATTCACAGTCTTGTAGTCTGACTTGAATAACTTTTTCAAAACCACTCTTTAGTTTTCTGTGTCTTTGTTGACCTTTCCAGTGTCTGGTATACTAGCAGTTACTATGGTGATCATGGTGGAGAATTTGTTTGCAGTAAACCACAGAAATCCAAATGAAAAATGGCCTTAAAATCTTGTGGTAAACAACTTTTTCAGATAGAGGATTATTTTTCTAGAGTCAAGAGTAGTTAGGGGTGTTCACTGATACGGATGGTCTAACACATACTCAGAGAGAAGCCACAGTAACACTTCTTTCATTTAAATTGCATTATCCTTTCTACATTCTTGAATCCTGGTGACAAAACTCTTCTATGTCAGGTTTACGCCTACGACACATTTTCCTGTATTTAGCCTCAGTGTTTAACTCGTGGGCTCCTTTGACTCATCGTTGTTACTGTGTTCATAGGTCTCCCTTTGTCTTTTCCTTTAAGAACTAGCTTTCATCAGAGACAAAGCCCCAAAGCATGCTGGAAGATGTAGTTGGGTGAATACAGCTGTAGGCCACAGCTTGATTTATTGAAGTGCAAAGACCAGCTTTAGCATTGTGACATGAGCTCCCATGTGTCCCTTGTGTCCGTACACTGCTCTCTGCTTTTCTTTTCAAATCATTCAGATGTGCTGCTGGACCAAAGTGCAATGGGTCAGGTGACCTTGTGATGTAAGGCAAATGAAACAGCATTCTGCTGACTAAGCTTTCATTCATCTGTTCGAACGCTTTAATATAGGATTTTTAACATTGTGCCCTTTGTTAACAAGCCCTTTGGCCTTTGCCTTCTACTTTCAATTTGTAAAATGCAAATGTTATAAAAACAACATCTTAAAACACACCCAGTGCCCTGGACAACAGTAAAGTGAGTGTTCTGTAAACCAAGCAAATTTTCAATAAAATACTCTTTGGATTGGATAGTATGTTAAACGTCAGCTTAAGGGTGGAAAGAAATTTTTATAAATAGTGAAATTCATCCAACTCCAAGATCTAGATTTGTCAAGATGGACCTTCGTCTTCTTCATACTATCCACTGTTCCTTTAAATTCGGGTGTACAAACAGGATTTAATCTAGATCACTATAGAGTTAATGCAGAGACCACTGACCACTGACCATACACCCTTGACGTTGGCCCATTACTTAGACAACAATAAACTGCCTTTCACTTTCATATTATTCATTATGGGCACATTCAATTCAGTGTAATTGCAAATGCTGAATATAAAATTACCTCTTAGCGAAATAATAAATGCAGACTATTGTTTTATCAGCTCTCGAGCGAACCATTGAGTGCTGAAATAAAAGCCTGCCTTCTGACCGGCAGTCCCCTAACCGTATTCACTAGTTTCCATTCACCGGAGCATATTGTGGCCTCTTGTTAAGGTCAGGTCCCAGTTACTTAAGGTCTTTTTTAACTATTTGGCCTGACAGCTTTGGCAACAGGCATATTTCAGTTTTCGACTCCATTAACCAGACACTCTGTTGCTGGGTTCATCTGCGTGTGAAGTGTCACAGTGGTCTTGGATGGATGACTGCTCATTTATCTCAACTTTCTGTTTCCCTCTCACCACTGTCAAAGATAATAGCTTCTCCTCCTGTCTCCAAAATATGGTTAAGGCTATTATGCGCCAAGTGCATGACCCTCTTTGGAAAGCTGCCGACTCATTATGAGCCAAATGGACTCACAACGCATCAACAGTAGTGGGTTTTTGTGATTGGACTTTGAATATAATGAAGAGGACAATTTTCTAAAATAACTGTTACACTTGGCAACTCTTTCTGAATTTGAGAGCTGAAAAGTTAAGGACACGTTTACACATTCAAAGTCAATGCAATTTCATTCACTCAGCCCTGCAACTGGCCTCTATAATAATAAAATACAGCTTACATAGTAGTTTCTAACTTAAATTTTCATAAAACCTATTTTCTTGGTTTATATTCATGGGTAGGATGTTAGACTTCTATTGCAATTAGTACAAAGCTGAAGGGCCAATATATTTACATTAGCTTTCAGATTGTATAAGATATTTTACCTATAGGCCGGATCCTGTATCCTGCTAAAGGCCTATTGTTGCCAATATAGGCTCCTCTGCACCTCTTGGCCAGAATTAGTGAAAGATTAACATTTCCTCTTTTTGAGAATATTTGCTGCACTTTTAAGGTCTAACACGCTCTACCTTTGTTTCCTACAGAATGTGGGTGATAAACCATCGGTGCCGGAGTACAAGGTTGCTGCGGTGCAGAAGTCTAACTTCATCCTGCTTCACTACAGCCTGGTCAAAGCTCTCTGGGACTGGCTCATTCTCATCGCCACTTTTTATGTCGCTGTTAGTGTCCCATACAACGTCAGCTTCACACCGTATGCTGCCAGTGAGCGCTCCACCATGGGAACAGACATCGCTGTGGAAATGCTGTTCATTATTGGTAAGATCTACAGACATGATTTGCTTATGACAAATATTATAATAGGCCTATACTCTGAAGCTTCTTTTCCTCAAAATGTTCTCATAATATTTAAAAACTGAAGTGCTAAAATAATAGTTGTCCTTGAAAACCGATTATTGATACTTTTAGCAACAGAAGAAACCCAACCTTTACCAGAAAGCTATTCTAATTCTAAGAAATGTTTTTAAATGCCTTCACGCTGCCTATGCACACGACCATAGTTAATAATAATCATTTACAAATGAAAATTTACCCAAAGGATAAACTCTTGCCTCACGACAGCATGCACCTCTTAGCACTAGAGAACAAAGCTTTTTTTTTGGCGGGATCTCAAATTGCTAAGCCCCTGAACTTGGCACGGAGAGGCCATCCAATTTGGTTACTACACAGAGCATGGGGTAGTAATTTTTGTGAATAAAAAACACAAAGAACTTTCTGGCTCTTAATTATGATCTTGAAATTGTAATAACAAAAGGACTCATAGTTGTAATATATTCTCCAAAAATGTTCGGAGTGGCCTTGGTCAGCCTGCAATTTAAATGCTGGGCCACTCATTATTGACCATTGTCTTACAGATTGCCCATGAAACTACCAGTAAAATGTGAGACTTTATTTTTTTCTGTTTCTATATTTATCAAATGCTTAATTGGTGAGTACAAACAGGAGTGGGACAGGTGGTCTCTCTACTTGCTGTTTACCAGATTCAGAATTTCAAAAAGTATCCGAGAGAGATAGAATGCTAGACCATAAACTTATCTAACAGTTCAAATGTGTTGTTTTGTTTATTTTTCAGACATTATCCTAAACTTCCGCACCACCTATGTGAGCAAGTCGGGCCAGGTGGTGTATGATGCACGCTCCATTTGCATCCACTATGTCACCACCTGGTTCTTTGTGGACCTGGTGGCCGCCCTACCCGTTGACCTGTTATATGTCTTCAACATCACAGTGGTGAGTTCTTCGGGACAATTACACCATCGCTGTGCTAACTGCCATCTGGGTACGGTGACATGACCGGCAAACAGATGGCCATGACGGCAAACATGAAAACGTGCCAGTTTTTCAGAGAGGCTGGTGGATTCTGTGTTGGAGATAATAGAGAAGTTTTGTTTGAACAAGCCACTCAAAGAAACACAAGCGATGTTATTTACATAATAAGAGTTTCAAAATATTAGTCTTTTTTCAATCATAAATTGTTATTGTTTACATCTATATTAACATTTTGCGTTTTGTAATTTAAAAACACTGGGAGCTGTTGCTTTAATTCGGCTGACGGAACTCTTATTAGTTACATTAAAGGCCCTCTTTCCCCCTTCCCAGCCACACCCACTACTACAGCCAATGAAAACAAATAGCAGAAAACATTAAACACGTTTTACTAACTCATCGGCATACAGGAATACTTACATATGCTTGAGTAAAACAAAATGCAACCCTGGGTATTGCAACATGACAAAAGCTCTGACAAGTTTATTTAGTATACATGTATAAAATTATGACTGACCGAAACCAAGCTAGTGGCTTGTGTGTCATAACATCTGTATTTTTTGGTTCGTCTTGTTCCTAGACCTCTCTGGTTCACTTGCTAAAGACTGTACGCTTGTTGCGGCTGCTTCGTCTGCTCCAAAGACTGGACCGATATTCCCAGTACAGCGCCATGGTGCTGACCCTCCTCATGTCAGTGTTCGCGCTACTCGCTCACTGGATGGCCTGTATCTGGTACCTCATCGGCCGCAAGGAGATCGAGACTGACAGCTGGGACATAGGTGAGTCTCACACAATTTAAGGTTACATCAAGAAAAAAATATACTCGTTCTGCTTCGGTGAATAATATATTTCTTTCTACTGTTATGCCATGCTGATGCAGCTCATATACTGTAACTAACATAAAACTTTATTAAAGGAACACCACCAAAGATTTTACACAAATCACACTAATTGACTCTATAACAAACATCTGTTCATCAAGCACATAAAAACATTGTAGTGTTTATGTTGTACTGTACTAAGAAATTAACTTGTTTTTAGATCTGCAAAATCTAAATCTCAAATCTAGCTGAACATAACAAAAAGCCTGCAAATGTGTTTTGATATTTTATGTGCCTGTCATTCAAACATGTCTGTCAAAATAATTGGGCAACCACATAAAAACAAGATAAAACATTTGTAAACACCATCTTAAGTAGGAGTTGTTGCATCAGTATGAATTTTATGTATTATATTATTATGGTAAAAGTACAAATTGGTAATCAATCCATTATTCAACTAATTTTAATAGACTCTTTTGCATCTCTTAACATTCTGGTGTAGCTGGAAATTAAATTGACCATAATGCATTTTTTAAGGAGAAATGATTTAGAATTGCTCTGTACCACAGTTCTATAAATAGCCATGTAGACCTTGTGAATTCCCTGACATTGCTCCGCAGTGGGATGATAACAAACATCACACACTTGGGCTTTAATGAGCACAGTCTCCAGCCAAATCAAAAACACTAGTGATTGTCAGTCTTCTGTCCAACTCAGAGCACTGCTGCTAACACCATCACAATGAAAGCTCTCCTTTACTGCTGCGTCAGGTTGGTTAGATAACACACAGTTTATCTTTCTATTCATGTTGCATGTGTGAATGGGTCTACCCTGTGTATTGTGCCTATAGGGAGGCTAGGATATACCTTTTCTAATTACCCATTAGCCTTATCTACCCCTGAGTCAAGCCTAGCCAACATATTGACATGCCTGCCTCGTAACATTATTGACATGTCTTTCCTGTACGACTACATTTAGACAAATATATCTTTAGTTTATAGTTATGTAATCCCATCGCTATCCATAGGCTGAAAACAGATACAGTCTGACAACAGAGAGTGAAATCTGAAACATGACCTTTGTGCTTTGATTGAAGGATGGCTGCACGAATTGGGTAAAAGACAAGAGACACCTTACCTCAACAGCTCAGTGGGCGGCCCCTCGGTGCGAAGCTCCTACATCGCTGCCCTCTACTTTACCCTCAGCAGCCTGACCAGTGTGGGCTTCGGCAACGTGTGCGCCAACACTGATGCCGAAAAGATCTTCTCCATCTGCATCATGCTCATCGGCGGTAGGTCTGACACTCGCCGCTAAGTGCTGGCAAAACAGTGTCTGGTGGTTAGCAAGACTGAGTAGAAGATAAGTGATGGGCAACACATCATGGTGCCTTTGTTAACATATGAGTATAAACATTATTGTAGCTGAGTTGGCAAGTTTTTATATATAATGATCGTTACATCAAATACAGTAAATTAATTGTATATTGACCTATTTGCAATTGTATATTTAAGAAGAGTTACACGAGGGTCAAGTGCACTAATATGAACTGAATTGCATATTATGTTAAATGTAGTGCTTGTAATAAAAAAAATACATCTTGTTGCAAAAATCTCAGTGGGACATACTTTAACTGTTGCCAAAAGGACAACAGACTTAGATTTTTGTGTTCTTTTCCACAGGGCAACAAAACCACCATAATACATTTTTGTACCAACACAAGTTTATCTTTATAAAGTTATTAAAGCTTCACTCTTTCTTCACTCACAGCTCTGATGCATGCCCTGGTGTTTGGTAATGTGACAGCCATCATCCAGCGCATGTACTCTCGCCGCTCCCTGTACCACACTCGCATGAAGGACCTCAAAGACTTTGTCCGCGTGCACCATCTGCCTCAGCAGCTCAAACAACGCATGCTGGAGTACTTCCAGACCACATGGTCTGTCAACAATGGCATAGATGCCAATGAGGTGAGTCCCTTTCACTGTCATATGATCCCTACATCAGGTCGTTTAACCACTTGACCTCGAGTGCAGGCCTCTCATCAGGAATATGGGGCTCATATAACTTTCCAGTGAAAAACTATATCACAATAATTTAATTATGACAATCTGACTCTATAGTGCATTATTTTAATGTTCCTCTTTTACATTGTGTTAGCTGTCATACTATTATCCAGGTTTGAATGCTGAAGTGAAAGGAAACTTTAAATTTATTATATCAAACAGTTTTTT
>JAVQJW010412273.1:0-11489 GCA_036025195.1 Hypseleotris klunzingeri
GCCCCGGTCTCTTCCGCCTCCCCCCACGTCCTCACACGAAGTCAAATCACACAAAACCTGACACTGTCCTTCACAATCACAGTCAGGGAACACTGGAGACAGCAGATTTATAATCGTAGTGTCTTCTAACTCTTGATTTTCCCCGGGAAAGCTGCACTAACCACGTCACACTACTCGCTCCTCCATCCCACTCGCTGAATCCACTGCTCGCATGACACCTCCCACTTTGAGCTTGTCTTACTCGAAACTTTTCTATAGCAACCTGTGGTGATTTTCACCTAAAGTCAAAGCACTGGGTGGGGGACATCTATTGGAAGGGGGTAGAACAGGGATATAGCATTTTTACCGGGGCTAGAGGCTGTTAAAGCCTGGTATGCTGCGTGTCGCAATTCTGCGACGGTGGCGCCCAAAGGGTTAAATCATTAAATGCATTTCTAAAAATATCATACAATTTTTTGATTTATGTTTGCCATATGTTTTCAGAACTACAAGCGTCCTGTAGATGGAGGATATGGCCCTCCTGCTAAGCGTCATGAAGGTGAAATGTACAATGTCCCGTACAGTGGTCAGCAGCAGCCTGGGCCTCAGTCTACAGGTCCACAGGGTCAGCAGGACATGTACAACCAGTACAACACATACCCAGGAGGGGAGCGCAGACCACCAGGCCCACAGAACCAGTTCCCCTTCCCCTTCAACCGGGACAGAGCTCCATCATCTGCAGGTCCTAACTCCCAGTCTCCCATGCCTCCTCAGATGATGGGCAGCCCCATGCCTTCAGGCCCAGATGGCCCTCAGGGACCTATGTGGCAGGGGCGTAATGAGATGGGCTATTCTAACTACCCCAACCGACAGGGTCCCCCTGTCCCGGGACAAGGCCCCGGCTTCCACGGCATGAACCGCTCGGAGGACATGATTTCTTCAGACCAGCGCATGAACCACGAGGGCCAGTGGCCCGGACACATGAACCAGAGGCAGCCTCCGTTTGGTCCCGGGGGCTCCGGACCCCCCATGTCCCGCCCTCTGCCCTCCACCTACCAGACCTCTCAGAACCACATTCCTCAGGTGTCCAGCCCGGCCCCCATGCCCCGACCCATAGAGAGCAGGACGTCCCCCAGTAAGTCTCCCTACATGCACCCCGGCATCAAAGTGCAGAAGGCCGGACCCCCGGTGCCCGCGTCTCACATCGGACAGGCCCCAGTACACCAGCCCCTCATCAGGAGAGATGTGGCCTTTCCCCCAGGCTCTGTGGAGGCCTCCCAACCCCATCTAAAGCCCCGCAAGAGGCTCACCATGAAAGATATTGGTACACAAGCTTTATATACTACTTGTCCAAAATCAACCCAATTAACTACATTTTAGTTTACCCTTGAACACAAGGCTAAACAAATGCTCTAATAGTTGATGTGTTTTTGAGTGTTCTCATCTGTCTTCTGTTTCCAGGTACTCCTGAAGCGTGGAGGGTCATGATGTCTCTAAAGTCTGGTCTTCTGGCTGAGAGCACCTGGGCCTTGGACACCATTAACATCCTGCTGTATGACGACAGCAGCATCTCCACCTTCAACCTGTGTGCTGTAAGTGCCTGCTCTACACATGTCCTCTGATAATGGTTGTCTGGTGACTGTTCGGTGGTAACTCTCTGTGTTTTGTTCTTCTCAGCTGCCTGGCTTCTTGGAGCTGATCGTGGAGTACTTCAGACGCTGCCTGATTGAGATCTTTGGTATCCTGAAGGAGTACGAGGTGGGAGACCCCGGTCAGAGAACCCTCCTGGATCCACTTGCCCTGGACGAGGACTCAGATGAGGACATTCCCATGTCCGAGGGCGGGGACATGGACACAGAGGATGAGGAGGAGGAAGAGGAGGAGGTGGAGGCCTCATCAATGGTCCCTGTGAAGGAGGAACCTGACACCACCTTGATCAAGTCTACAGAGGATCAAGAAGACCATAAAGAGTCTTCTGTCAAGGAACCTAATAGCTCTACCTCAGGGTCTCAGGACCCCAACAGCCACTCGGAGAAGCCCAGGCAGGCCAGCAAGTTCGACAGACTGCCCCTCAAGGTCGTCCGCAAGAAGAACCCCTTCATGTTGAAGCACGCGTCCAAACTGAGGCAGAGGCAGAGCTTCGACAGTGGACTCATACACTGGAGCATCGGGGGAGGGGACACTACAGAACACATCCAGACCCACTTCGAGAGCCGTACAGACCTTTTCAAACGGTGCAAACGTACTGCGGCCCCCGAGACCCGGAAGAAGGCCTCAGTACCTCAGGCTGTAGAGGAGACCCCTGACACATCCAAATCCATCAGTGAGGACAAACCTCCACAACCTCCTCAGCCTCCTCAGCCCTCACACACCTCACTGCCCGCAGACACTGACCACAGCCCCCCTCCTCTACCCATAGGACTACCAGTCACCGCCACCATCGACGACGTCCTATCGGCCCGGCCCGGCTCCGTCACAGAGGAGGTGGTCCGAGGAGGGCCTGATGAGCAGAAGGAGAACGGCAAATATCTGTTCAGTATCAACCCAGAGCTCCAGAGTAAGAGGAATATAAAGATCCTGGAGGACGAGCCCCACAGTAAAGACGAGACTCCTCTGTGTACCCTGTCAGACTGGCAGGACGCCCTGTCCCGACGCTGTATCTGTGTGTCCAACATCATCCGCAGTCTGTCCTTCGTCCCGGGCAACGACCTGGAGATGTCCAAACACTCAGGACTACTGCTGCTGCTCGGACGTCTGGTCCTCCTACACCACAGACACCCTGAGAGGAAACAGGCCCCTGTCACCTACGAGAAAGAGGACGATGAAGACGAGGGGGTGAGCTGTGAGAGGGACGAGTGGTGGTGGGACTGTCTGGAGGTGCTGAGGGAGAACTGCCTGGTCACACTGGCAAACATCTCTGGTCAGTTAGATCTGTCCATCTACTCTGAGAGCATATGCCTGCCTCTGCTGGACGGCCTACTCCACTGGGCTGTGTGCCCCTCGGCGGAGGCACTAGACCCCTTCCCTACGCTGGGACCCCATGGCTCCCTGTCCCCTCAGAGACTGGTGCTGGAGACCCTCAGTAAACTGAGTATCCAGGACAACAACGTGGACCTGATACTGGCCACACCGCCCTTCAGCCGGCTGGAGAAGCTTTACGGCTCGCTGGTGCGTCTGGTGGGCGACCGCAAGGTGGCCGTGTGTCGAGAGATGGCCGTGGTGCTGCTGGCTAACCTAGCGCAGGGAGACAGCCTGGCTGCCCGGGCTATAGCGGTGCAGAAGGCCAGTGTGGGGAACCTGCTGGGCTTCCTGGAGGACAGTTTGGCAGCCACTCAGTATCAACAGAGTCAGAGCTCCCTGCTCATGCAGCACCACTTTGAGCCCACCAGTGTAGACATGATGCGGAGGGCGGCCCGCGCTCTGCACGCACTCGCTAAAGTGGAGGAAAACCACTCTGAGTTCACTTTGTACGAGTCCAGGCTATTGGACATCTCGGTTTCACCTCTTATGAACTCTATGGTGTCCCAGGTCATCTGTGATGTACTGTTTCTGATTGGTCAGTCATGACAGCCGGGGACCCTGTCCACTCTCCCCTTCTGTTCCCTTGCGCCCCTCTTTCTGTGTGAGTGAGTGATGTTGAGAGGCTGCGGAGCTATACTGAACGACTGTCCTTTTCTTTTAATTTATGCAAAATCACCTCGGATTCCACTGTCTTTTACCCCTGCTTCTCACTAAAGGAAGGAATATGATGAAGTCGTTGTGGATTTTATGTGAAATGATGGATACTGGCAGAGAAGAGCAGACTGGGACCCAGGCATAGGACAGAGTGCACTGCCCTGCGGAAAGTACTTGTTTTTTAATGAAAAGAAAAATATCCAGAAAAATAAACTGTAACCAAAGTTGCTGTCTCGTTTACAGTGAATTTGGGGGATCCACTGCTCGCCTCTTCCCTCAGGGGTCGGTGGGAAGAAGGCGACGCGGACTTGACAATATTCTGGTTCATGTTGGAGGCTACATAGACTCAAACTGTGGTGTGGTATCATTGCTGTAACTTTGGATGCTCTATACTCAGCCCCACAGGAACCACATTATTGGCTGTGAACAGATAACTGTCATGGGAGGCCTGTGCAGTAGATTGTAGGACTTCTTTCTGTACTGTACACCTTACAAACTGTAAACATACTGTAATAATACTGTTTCACACTGAGATACGCTGGCTTGGCAGCAAACTGTAGTTTTTAAAGCAGTTTTAGTTCATGTCCAGAGAGAAAACGGCTTTCCCCCCAAAGTATGGTGAACCTACAACACCCCGACCTCTTGTCCCTTGATTGTATGACTTGACCCTTATATAAAGTCACCTCTTTAGGACTGGTCCTCGGCTCTAGATGCAGTCCAAGCTGCAGTGTATATACGATGTTGTACATTACACTTCTCTCTTTCTTCTTCTGTTGCTCTTCACCATTTTTAATCTTTAACGAGCCCCCGCCCCCTGCATCAGCCCCCCCCCTCCTCTGTGTTACCATGGCGCCTGCATTGACAGCGGAGGGTGGGGGCGTGTGGTGTTCAGCTGCTGACACCACACCAACAAACACACTTCAAGTTTAAGTTTGTCCAGATCCAGGTGTAGACTGGAACAACCAATCATGTCTGCGATTCATTGGAGCTCCTTCACAAACGACAAACGAGACCTTGATGAAGAAAACGTTTAACTTTTGGTTATTTTTTTTCCAGTGATGCGGATTCTGCATATTTGTATTTCAGATGATGTAGCTAAAAACTTGATGTAAATTCCTCTTTTTCCTTTTTTGGCTTAATGAATATCATTTATTCAGTATGAAATCTTTATACTATATGTTCCACGTGTTAAGAATAAATGTACATTAAATCTTCGTAAGACGTTTGCTGTGGATTTATTTACTAGAAACGTGGGCAAAGCATCAATAAACAAATCTTTTCTATTGGCTGTATGAATACCACTGAAGATGCTAGTCATTTCAGGTGAGTGTAATAAAGATGTGACTTTGTTGAACAACCATTTTTAGACAGGTGTATCCCTGTATTACCTTCCACATAAATAAAAATGCTGTATTAACTCTTAATTCCAAGTTAAAGTCTCAAAGTAGGCTCAAGTCTGCCCAATTGCACCATCTAGAGGTCATTCCATTGTCCTGTGCCCCTTCAGAAAATAAATCTCAAGGATTTTCTTTTATATCAAACATATTTCTAACATTTTTTACACACAATTCAGTGAGTTTGTCAATTCATAAACACTATTTAATTTATTCTCATTTTTACATTAATAAGGTGTGCTTTAAATATTCAAAATATGACACATGGGCTTAAGCATATAGTCACCCAGGCAAACTGTTCCAAGTGACAAATTTAAGTCCCATAAAAGCTACCTTAAACTTAGTATAGATGGGCTATTATAATTCAGTAAAGTATGCTGTACAGTCTACTTGTATTCAACAGTCAATACATTTTTGAACTCAAAAATCACAACTTTTATTATCACTCTGCTACAAGATGTGTGTGAATGTATTGTGGCTGTTGTACCTGCATCTTTACTTTCTCTTTCAGCGTCTTTATTTTCTCTTTATAGAGTCCAGACCACTTTGACAGCTCACTCTGGCAGTTAACCAAACAAATAGAAATTAGTTTCAGGTGATACAGTAATATTTATTAACACTACATAATTACATATTGTTTGTCATTTGGCTATCCTCTTCTTTTGTCCCTAAGTATTTCCTTTCTCTATTGTTCCTTTTTGCTCAATCTAATCTCTTTTACAGCAACAGATTGTAATTTCCAGCCTGTAACAGTAAAATAAAAGTCAATATATTTAGCATTCAATATGAAAGCATCTAGTATTGCAATCATTTTTCTTGTGTGGCTTGTCCTTCCTCCTCTTCATCAATCCACTGTCCTAAAACCAAAAAAATCAATCAAGAATTTTTCCACCAGCCAAAACTGCAACTGTATACTACATTAAACAGACCATGTAAGTTAAATTCACAGTTTCCTAACCAGGCTCAGACATTACCTACATGTAGCAGAGTGGCTGTCATTTGTCGAAATATATTTTGTTGCTAATGCTAATTTTTACTCTATTGAAAATGCATTATGGTCTTGCCTTTATCCTGCAATTTATCATTATCTGTTTACAAAATATGAAAGGGTCTAACTCTATAAAGTGTTCCTTTCCAACGCTGCCATACTATATCAAATACAGTTTGTCTCGGCAAGTAGCTTGTGGGTTCAATGCTTGTCTATTCTGTGTTACCATAGGTTCTCTCTCGCATCCCCAGCACCCCTATTGAATGAATGTGAGAGTGAATGGTTGTCTGTGTACAATTTTGGCCCCTATCTAGACTGTGACCCGCCTAAGGCCCACAGTTGCTTGGATATTCTTCAGCTACAAGAAAAAAACTGAAAATTATGAAGAAAAAAAGATTTGACTAAATATCCATTATAATTGAGTCTTAATGTACCTGCTGTAAGAACCACCTGGCTGCACATCTGTAAGTTTCCATTACACTGTATTTTAATGATAACATGCAGCTGTTTTAGACAAATGAAGAAATTCAGATTTACATTTACTCACACCTGAAGTGATCTAAAAGACATCTGGCAGACTCAAAAGTACAAGAATGAACAGCAAAGAGAAACATAGGATTTATTATTGTAAAACTTGGCACAGAATGTTGTTGTAATTAGAAACTGCAAAGGAAATTTTATAGGGAAAACGACATCTGCACAAAACCAAATAGATGTGGGGGAAAAAAACTTGATAACTTTTCATACTTTTCAGACTTAACCTCTACAGACATGTGATTTATGCCAAAGTTTACACACAGAAATTTAATGTTTTCAGGAAGGTTTAAAATGTGCTTTGAACTGAATCCTTTTTTTTTTTTTTACAATATTGCAAATTTGATCACAACTAATTGTTAAAAATCCTCCTGAGATAAGATTTGGCAGCTTATGGTACATGCTGGTGTGTGAGGTAAAGTGGCCTTTTCATTATTCACACATTTTTTATGTTGATGGTCCACTGTCAAACTTCATGAACTAGCCCCAACAGGTGAGTGTAAGTGTGAAATCATTCATGGGCAATGCCTTGATGACAGGTCAGGCTTTCAAATACATCTTTGTGGTTCTGATGTAATGAGTTTTGTTATACTTTCTTAGTCTTTATATGAAATTGTATTCACATCTGCAGCAGTTTTACACAATGTCCATGTTCAAATGGAATTATGAAGTAATACATAAGAGACAGTAGAATCAACCATTTGCATAGTCTTTTATTTAAAATGCCCACATTAGCCTAAACTACCTTTATACTACATACCAGTTTAAACTGCTTTCTTTTTACCATAACTGAGAAAGACAACTTTCTAGTCTCATGATTTCCATAAAAAGTCACATTTGTTGTACAAAACGGTATGGGTGCAATTAACACTTTGTACACTAGATGGCAGCCTAGTCTAAATAAGTACATTACATTTCCACTAAATCTTCAAAAAAATCATCCAAGGACTCCAGCTGCACCTAGGGAGGAGAAGACATGTTACAATGTGGGTAGTAACGGACACTACACCTCAGTTCATTTGAGTCAAAACAAACGTAACATTACTTCCAGCTACTTCGCTACAATATTGTATTGTGTAATATGTAGGGCCTATGCAATATTGATTTACATAGCTGGCTTGTGTCTAGGTATGGGACAATATACAATATTGTAGGGCAATAAAAATCTAATCATGATATGAAGTTATTATCATCAAGCCAGTCTGGGAAGATTGTTGAATTGTGATACAGTGCATTCATTTGCTCTGATCTTCACTGTCATCTTTACTGCAACAATGCCACTTTGTAGCAAGCAGTAGATTATGTAGCAGTAGTCTTTGGTGTAATGCAGAATCAAAAATCACGATAAATCCTGACATATTTACTAGCTCACCCACAGCTACTCCCATGCCTACATTTTTTATTAAATTTGCTATTTATTTTGGCAATTTCTTAAATTGTTTGAATCACCTCTGCCTATCTGCACATTTTATTCCAGATAAATTCACAATCATTCCACAGCACTTGTGTGTATAATCCTGATCTCTCACCTGTCAGTTGATTGGACCTGATCCTCACCCACTTGCTCTTCTGGTGTACACTGGGTTGCCGTGGCCTGTAGGACTCTGTGTGGCGCGTGGAGAAAGTATGTATTGGCCTCCCTGTCTTCGACCTCGTCACTGGTGCATGTGTGGTCATCTTTACTACCACCTCCTCTTCTCCCAGCCTTTTAATGGGGTGCCCTCCGAATCTATGGGGGACTTGGTGTACCCTAGTGGGGGCAAAGCGCTGTCCCCCACCCCCATATGAAGCAGTATGGAGTGCAGGATTCTGGTTGTAGGCAGGCCCTTGATAAGACTGACGTAAACCAAAATGGCGGGAAAGTGGAATCTCGTAGCGCTCCCGGATATTATTAATTATCGGGTTGCTTTGGGAATATTGATAAGTCTTTTTTTTACCATTATTGCCATTTACCCTCCTCCCTCGTGCCACTCCAGAAGTCTCCTGGATATACTCCTTCTGTGGAGTTATGTCATCATTGTTCAATCCAGTCAGCTGAGCACTTAAATCGGGCTTTCCGTGCATTTTAGCCACACTGCCAGGTTCCCAAGCTGCGGGCCGCGATTGACGGCCAGATGAGAACAAGTAGCTCCCCTTAGAAGAAGGACTCTGAAATTCGGATTTGCCAGCTGCATACTGGCTAGTACGCCTGGTGCCCTGACCTGACCAAGTCCAGGGTACGTTTACAGAAGAGTCCACACCGCGCCATTGGGGTTGGGGGAAGTGTCGGACTGAAGGATAGTGTCTGGACAGTGAGGCTGTGTGGGGGAGCTGCAGAGGAGATAGTCCCTGGTTAAAGTCTGGCGGAGGGATACCGCTTTTGGCCGCGTAACCCTGTCTGAATTCATCCTGGGGTCTGCTGCTGTCGTCAGGTCTGCCATGGACGTATGAGGGGCCGACATGTGTGTGGGGGCCTTTACCTATAAAAAATAAATAGGCTAAATAAAAAAATCATAAGACAAACATTAAGACGACTGTAGGTTAGTTATGTGTGCTAATTTACAATCCAGGAATATAAGAGATTTATTTAGTAAGGTGTCCAGATGTTCCTGTTTAATGGGGAGTTGAGAACTCCCCGTTTCAGGCTCGTTGTTCCAACAAATATCTGACAGAACACTAATTTAACGCATTTTAACAACAACTTGTCTCCATTTCAAAAGCAACACATAAAATACTCAAAACATTTGCTTATAAAGTTACAATCCTACTTATTTACCATTATCATCTAGGACTACAGTATTTCCAATATGTTCAGACCTCAAACTTATGTAGCCTACTTTTGCATGGGAGAAGATTTTAAGGGCTATGGAGACTATTTTTGAATCACTTAAGGTAACCCAATAGAGGTGAAATTACTATTTTACCGTATGGTTTTACTGTATGGTAAAAGTAAGCAGTTTGTGGCCTATTTGCTTGCATGTCTAGGCCCAAAATATTCAATTTGGGCCTTTGTTCTGGATGCCACATGAAAGCAAGTAGCCTATTTTCTCTTTTTTTTTTTTTTTTTTACCATTTTAGGCATTTAATTGAATATAATTTATTTATTGATAAATGCAGAAATTTAGTAGACCTGGTTTAGTGGACCTAAACCTGACAGAAGCAACTTAACTTCAGTTTTATTTTTTTAATATAGGCCTACCAGTTTTTTTTCCCCCTCCAGACATTCTTTACTTCCTCCCGTGTTATTAAGTAAATAAAATAACCACATAAGTCTGGTTGGAGGGTGAGCTTACCTTCGAGTCTCGACCATGAGCAGCACAGATGCACCGTTTGAAGTAAGCCGACCAGCAGGAGCCTGAATCAGGTGAGCACTAGCATTAGCATTAGTACAGAATAAAAGTATGGTAATAACTATAACTACTCACCCCAAATTAATTCCACAAGTCATGTCTGTGTGCCGTGCTCAGCAGCTGGAGTCAGTCCCCACTGCCCTGAACCTGAGGCGAGAACAGGGAGGTTTTAACCAGACGGCTCTCAATCACCTGCTCCTCTCATGATTGTCTACAGGTGGCCTCTCTGCGGCCTTCGCTGATTTGGAAAGGTAGGCCTAAGTGTTCTAATTAAAGAGACGACAAATTACTATTACAGGCCTTTATGCAATCATTTGTTCAGTGGGAGTACCATAATATGCTTTATGGGTGGGTATGGGATGGGAGGGTAGCCTACTAGAGTTGCCAATAATTTCACAGTTAGGCTACTTCAAAAAGTTACTCAAGTAAAAATTACCCTACATTAGCCTACATAGCCTACATATGTGGGTTTATAGTTCCAAAATATGAATAAAGTATTAATAAAATGACTTAAGTGAAAGTAAACTTAAATGTGGTGCAGTATCACATTGTGTCCAGAAGATGGCGGTGATACACAGCCACAGGATCAGCTGGTGCGTAACAGATTACTACATCCACTACATAACTGTATTAACGCACTACAGAATATGCACACAGTTTGTCATTCCATTCAACCACTTAAATAAAGAACATTTTATATTTTGTTATAAACATGATCAACGTTTTTTATACCTATCATTTATTCATTCATTGTCTACCGTTTTTCCCATTTGGGTGTCATTGGTGTCTGAGGCCACCCTGGACAATGGTCAGTTAGTCGCAGGGCTGACACAGGGACATACACAGACATAACCATTCACTTTGACATTCATGCACAATTTGAATTTGATCCATTCTCTTAACACATGCATATCTTTGGGCGGTAAGAGGAAGCCAGTGGACCAGGAGAGAAGCTATAGTAAGACAGGGAGGACACACAGACTCCACCCAGAGAGATTGCAGTCAGCCAGCCCCAGGTGTGAACCCACGGAATATGTTAATTTTTCATAAATGTTAAGATTTTCTGTATTCTTCTCAAAGGGGAATTCACTATCTGCATTTAACCCATCTTTTAGTGCCATGGGACAACCTCTCAGGAGCAGTAGGGAGAGAGCAGTGCCTGGGGACCCTTCTCAAGATCTTGAACCAGGAGCCTTACCCAGACAAAGGAGAACATAGACATTCCACAGAAACATTTCCAACATGCCACTAGGGTCAGTATTAAGAAAAGGAAAAAATAGTTAGTTTATAATTCTTTACCATCGTATGATTTAAGGCACTTTGGCTCTTAAACGGCAAATTCCAATCCACAATCCAGCTATGGCCACTATATGTTAATCATTGCGGGATATGGTAAATATTAGGGCTGAACGATTTTGAAAAAATCTGATTGCAATTTTAATGACAGATATGGCAGTTGCGATTAGATTTGCAATTTGTTTTTAAAGCCATGATTCAGGTCACAGCACATTTGAAACATGTCTGGATGCATTAAAATTTGAAAGAAGACTAAAATATTAACTGTTAAATTTCCACAAGAATCACATGCCT
>JAVQJW010412383.1:0-15433 GCA_036025195.1 Hypseleotris klunzingeri
TTACTCTAATGTGTTATAGATGATTTATAGACATACCTTATTTTAAAGCGTTACCAATTTTTTTTCTTTTTTTTCTGTATTTATATTGTCAATACTTCTGATAGAAAAGGCAAGTCAATAGGCAACAATAAGCAAAACTGAAATGTACAGAGTTGGCTAGATTCCGATAGATTTCATAATCTTGGATCACAACAAACTGCACTCATGTTACAACAGCCCGTCTACCTCACAGCCAAAACCAGGCCAGCATAGATATCCTTTTTGGCTCAAACTATTTCTTCAATGATGGGGCAGATAAATTTCACACAGGGGATTATTTTTAGCTTAATTCTACGAGTAAGGATTTTCCTGTTTTTTTCCCGGAAACGCTTATGTAACTCACCATCGTAGAATCATTTAAAGGTGTAGCCTGTAACTTTCCTAAAACATGGTATATGCAGGGTTCAACAAGTTAAATTTAAGACTTTCTAATACCTTTTTAAGACCACGCAAAATTAAAATTAAGACCTCCGGCGGGCCAAAATGTTATGGATTTTTTTTTTTTTAGAAGAGGCAAACTAAGTGAACCACACTACAGTATTCACATATTCAGTGGAGACAGTTACATTACATGTATGTTATAACATAGGGCAGGGTGATATGGAAAGAAACCTATATCTGAGGCATATTTAGGCATTGCAATAATAATATATTTAGAATTTTGTGGTTCAAACCACTCACCTTGACCTAATGGAACCAGTAACATAATTTAAAAAGATGTACATAAATGTAAAATAATCTTAAGTCAGTTCTCACTGCAGGTAGCCTATGGTACAAAAGTGGCATACAGGAGCAGGCACATTGCTCTACAAATCAGCTCCTGGCCATTCGGCCTAAGTTCAATATCCCACAGAGCCTTCTATAATATAGGATAGGCTATAGCTAATCTAGAGTCTACTCTAAATTCTTGACTAATTATCGGTAACCTGAAAACTGATGTAGCCTATAGTGAAAGTGAAACTGCGCTGTGCACTGAAAACAGTCCAATGAAAGATTACTAGTTTGTCTTACACTATTGTGAGCATATTGATTTTGTACAATTTCAATCCAGTGAACAGTTTTGTACCAACAGTACCATAAAGCCCAATGCAAGAGTGTTATTCTGAGCGCTCTGTCAAAATCCGCTAAATTGTTTAGCACATTCAACAAATTGGTTTAATAAAAATGAAGCTCTCATTCTCCACAATTCAATAGCTGTACTAATTCTACAGCCTGAATGGTCTAGTACGCGAAATCATTCGAGAATCGACTGAACTAAACTACAGCTAACAGTTAGCCACAGTATCTTTCATGACACTAAAACTAGCAGTTAGGACATGACGGATTTTTTTTGGCACACCTGCTTTTTGGAAAGTTTAGCGCATTTATTTCATAGTTTATTTTCATCCCACGGAGCAGAGCTGACGCTCTCTCCACCCTGCAGGTCATAAATACACATGCGCAGGTCAGACTTCCCCAAGGGCGGGAATTTAAAATTTTTCATATGAATTAAACAAACAAGCCAGCCGTCCAGTGATAATTTAAGACCTGCCTGAACATATTTAAGACCAAATGCACCCAAACGCCATGTAAAATTAAAAAAAAGCTTAGAAATTTAAGAAATGCTTTATCTGACACTGTTCTATGATGTAAACTAGATAATCTGTCATAATTTTTATTTTACTTTAGTCCTTCCCCTGGCCTCAACAACATCAATTTACAGTTGGTGGGATACTACCTTGACCAATCATATTTGAGTTTCCTTTCAGCCACTCCCCTGGCCTTAATTACAGACACCCTACTTTACATCAAATAACTGGGACAGATCGTCAGTTTTAAGCATTTTTTCAATTCCTATTTTGAACTTTTTCTCATTTTAGGAAAGTTACAGACAACACCTTTAAAGTGACGTACAAAATCAAGCAGGTGAAATTCCGCATCTGGCTCAAGGGCACTTCAGAAGACTTGGATAACGCCTGTGAACTTTCAGATTATGAGACTTGTCCTACTTTTGGAGAATCTATCATGAGTGGACAGAGTAGAGGAATGGTGTGGTGTGGTAAGTTTATCTGGGAGATGAATGGGAAGGCTGTGGTAAACCCCATAGGCCCGATTTGGCCGGAGAGTCTGACAACGGTAAATCTCCCTCTCCCTCAGGGGTTGGAGGTTGAATGCATACTGTCCAAAGGATGTTAGACACTATTTGTTTTCTACAGGAAACAAAACCCAAATGCATTATTCACACACAAAAAAATCTGGTATAACTTTACTCACTGAACATCAATACATTGGCAGATCAACAAACACAAGCCTAGACTGTGGCTGTTTTTTGTGATGCCATTGTGAGTCTGTGAGTTTCACAAAAATATATATCAGCAAGATTTGGGTGAATAATTATATTTTTTATCTAGCAACCTTTAGAGAGGAACACTAATATATCTTATTTTGTACAAGCTAATCTGGGCTAGCCTTAGCAACACATAGCACTGCATTTTCACCTGCACATTTGCTTACTCGTAAATTATCCAGTGGTCACATTGTTGGTCAAGCCACTAGCTATATAGCAGCAAAGCAAGAAGTGGTCAGTAATATTTCTCTTCACATTTATGTAGAGAGCATGGTGGTCACAAAAGTAGCTGTGTTTTCAAGCTAGCAAGATATGCTAACTAAAAATATTTTTGAAACTAGTAGCAAGTAAGAGGAGTGTAAAAAAACATTTTTTTTTTAAGTTTAAGGTCACAAGAACGGTAAAATATTAAGCATAAAATTAAACCTATAAGAAATACACCTATAAAACCATAAAGCTAACATTTATACAACTCTGTATCAGAACCTTTGCTGCTAATGACTGGTAATATAGCGCTAACCTTATAAATATTCTACTTGGCAGTCAGGTGTCAAGTTTTGGTATATTAGCCCGCTCGTACATAGCCTACAGCAAATGAAAGCACTAGAAATATGACTAAGCAATCACTCATGTTTTAGATAATAGTATGGACAACAAAACAACACTAAACAAAAGCCATAAGTAGTAAGGGTTTGTAATGTTTAAAGACCCACAATTTGTCTTTGCAAGTTGCTACTACAGCTACATGCTCTTGCTAGCCTTGTTAGCTTAAGTAATTGGAGACACACTGTTTTGTCTTGCTTTGATTTAAGACTTTGACCTTAACACCAAGTTTTACCACACTGACACTAAATTTAGAGTTACACGTGGTCCAATAAATTGCCGGAATTCCTTTTCAAAACATATCCTTTAGCTTAAATTAGCTTCATATTCACACTCTTCATATCACTCTCCATTTAGCATTCATGTAGCTAAACCGAATTAAAATATTAATGACTAGCATGGCTCAATAAATTCCTGTGACTTTGATTATGAACTGAAATACTATACTATTTCAATAGACTTGTGGATATGAGAAAAATATCTTGCTGACATGAAAGTGAAGCATCTCTGAGCTGTCTGAAGATGTTATAAAATAGTTATGGAGAAAAAGATTGAATCATCTCCGCTAAATATTGAATGACAGCTTTAGCGTTGCAAAGACCTCCAATGCGCGCCTTTTACATTCCACTGACACAAGTAAAACGCATCTAAAATCAGTAGCTCAATATATAATATATATACAAACTACTGGACTACAATGCTAAAAGTCCAATCCTAAGTTTCGCAAATGACTTTATAATGGTGTCAACTTTGATATTTCTACTAAAACATTTTTTAATTGTTAGCGACCTTTACTCCACAATATTTAAATTTAGAATTACTCCCACAGGCGGTATGACACAACATGGGCTTTTTTAATCAAGCAGGCACATTTGAAAACCAAGAGTTGAAACTACAAATGCTTTAGGGAAAATATTCGTCCACGTTCAAATTTAAGCAACATAGATTTAGGAGATCACCTGTCAAACTGTGTGGGTGGTTGAATAATGTTTTCTTTCTTTTTGGATTGTCTTTTGAGACAGTTTAATAATGCATCGATTTTATATAGTGCTTTTCACAACTACTCAAAGACGCGGCTTTACATTTTTTGCATTATTCATTCACTCCACAGACACACTCGGTGGTGGTAAGCTACTTGTGTGGCATACTGACAGAGGCGTGGCTGCCAGTTTGCGCCAACGGCCCCTCCGACCACCACCAATCACACAACCACATTCATTTCGTTTAGTTTGTAGTAATTTGGATCTGTTCCACTTGAAAGCCAAAATGACCTAGTGTTTTTAACTATGCTAAAAAAAGTAAAAACAGGAATTATGTAATTGCATAAAACAAAGTAATTATATCGGTGAAACGCGAGAATCGCGTTCGGCGATATTATGGAATCATGTTCGTCCGCGTCCTGCTTTTGAAATGTTTTTTGCTTCGTTTTATACCCGTTCAGAAGACTGCTCGTTTGCAGCATACTGAGAAAATTAGTTTATTTGCCAACTAGATACGGTCGCACTTTTATAAGCACAAGAATTGTCTTTTGCTGGATCCCAACAGACAGGGTCGAGTAAAATCACAGTAGTAAGTAAACAGTAAAGAAACTATGGACAGTTAGAACAGCTCCCTGATCATAAAAAACATTCTACAGTTTGCAATCTTCAAATAGGTTTTTATTTGACAAAAATCCATCTTATATATGCAGAGATCTAGACGTAAATAGCTCTTTGAAATAATGCGTCTTTTCTATCACACGGCGCTTACCGCAAAACACGGGTCGCTTCCTCCAACGCAACTATCACCTTGTGTTACTAATCAAATATGTGCATTGTTGTCTTAAAAACACCATAAAACGTTACTATAGATGTCCTGTCAATCGTTTTTGTAATAGTTTCGATCACCCAACAATCCTGTAAGTTAAGAGTGACACTCAAAGAATGTGTGGCTCTGGACTGGTGCACTGGACTGCAGCGGTAGTGCAGGGGCAGTGCTAACAGAATAGCTGGATCACAGGGCGTAGGTGAGGCACCAGCGGCAAAATCGAATCGAAAATCGAGATCGAATGATATGAGAAAATAAATCGTGATTCTTTTTTTCCCCAAATCGCCCAGCCCTAACTCTCAGAGCCAGCCCATGGCATAGGCAGTATAGGCAAATGCTAAGGGCGCAATTCAGCCACGGGGCGCCACAAATTGGGGAGAAAAAAAGGCAGATCTATTTCTCCTATTAAACTAATATTACTACACGTTATTTCCTGATATTAAAAAACAACACTGACCAGGTCTGATAAATAAATGTCCTAATGAGAGTCCTTCATCATTGTGTTCCTTTGCGCGCGCCCCTCTACTGATCCTATGTCTCAGACTGAAGTTTATAAAAGTATTTCAGCAACAGTCCACAACATGAGTCTGAAGGCTTCTCTTCACCTCCTCCATGACAGCAGCATGTGTGCTGGAGCAGGGCCGAAAATAACAAATCAGCGTCCGTGGGGCAGTAGATTGGCCACCAAAAATATTAATCATAACATCATACATACACTGTGTAGTTTATATTTATTTAAATTAGTTTTTAAAATTTAGTACAGTTCAGACCAGGTTTGTCCTGTTCAGATCTGGTAGTGTCCTTATAAGGTCCATATGAGTTTTATTTATTAATTATTTTATAGCCATTGTAATCTGTGGTTTAGTCCTGATTTAGAAAATAAAGTCTACATTTATGCCATATAGGCTATTATCTAAATTAGTGTAATTAATGCACATAAAGAAAAATTGTCACGTTTGTTGAGGGGGTTGGGGGGCGCCAGAAAAAAACTTGCCTAGGGCGCCAGAATAGATAGGGCTGGCACTGGACGGCTTCCTCAATTGAAATCATTGAGCTCTAGGCCTATACCATGCAATGTCAATATGAGCTTTGTTATTGTCAGATGTAACCATGGGAACCACAATTTGTATATTTCCTATTCACAAATAAAAGCAATATCAGTCCATTACATCATGTCTTTCTTCAGGCAATGGCTTTCTCCATTTAGCCGCATTGTGCAGTGCAAACTCACAATGACTAGGAAATTGTTCACTAGTGTTGTAAGTAACCCCAAGCAACATAAATTGGATATTTAGTTTGTTTTAAGAGTATAAAATCATTTAATTGTGTGGAACAAACACAGCATCTGTTTTTGATGGATAAATCAACAAATGATACCTTTTAGATTCAGTGCTATGTGGATATTTAGCTGACCATTTTAATGCTAAACATCTCCAGGTCAGACAGAGGACATGGGGTCAGATGGTCATTGTCTAGGTCAATGTATCTTCCTAAAAAATAGTGCCCCCAAATTAGAAGCCAAAGTCCACAAGGAGAACACACAGTAACACCAGGAGGACATGCAGATCTCACTCAAGACATAGTGACATACCTGGCCAAAAGATTAATCAAGAACTGTCTCCAGCACAAAACATCATCTGTAACAGGAGCAGAAGAAAAAGGCTTGGGTCACGGACCTAACTTCACTCAGACTCTTTCTACAGAAAACAATATTATTCCTCTATATATAACCCTTTTAACCGGAGCACATTTTCACCCTATGTAAAGTTAGCAAAGTGTTTTTCTAAAGTCTGGCTCATGTCTAGCACCAAGTTATTTAAGAAATGTCATGTGCAGGGGGTGTTGAAGCTCTCTCACTCCTAACCAGACAAAATGTTTGAAAGCTGCTGGAAATGCATTGAGCATAATGACTGGAGGTGTGCTGGCTGACACTTGGCCAATGGGTGCCCATATGTTCTCACTTCCTCTTGGCCATACCTGAGAAATTCTGCAGTAGTGACTTTGTGTATTGGAACCAGTCAATGCCTGAGGTAAAAGTAACACACAATAAATCCAGTTAAAAAAACCTAACCCACTTTTGAGCTTGAGTTTGTTTAGCCTCAAACATGTCCACTGAAAAACCAAACACACTAGTTTGAACTAAGTGGCTGTTTGCTTTCAGAGCACAACTGCTTAGTCTATGAAGGGGCTTTTCAATTAAAACAAGCTTACAAGAGTGTAACAGTTGCAAGTTTTAGAATTTGGAGTTTGGCCTCATTTGTTTGCTTCATAGAGCTTTACAAAAACAGCTGTATGGTTTAAGGTCTTGTTTGCTATTTTGAAAGTCAGAGGTTAGAGCATATGTTGTGTATATGAACCCAGTAGACTGCTGAGAACTGAAAGATAAAACGGTGTCAAACAGCTAAATGTATATTCTTGGATATTCTATAAATATTATGTACATGTATATTCAGTGTATTATTTGTATTACAATATTTTATGTATACAACTGTGTCCTTACAACTAACAGTTCCTAATGAAAACCAGAACTAACCATTTGCTTCTACATCCAGTTCAGTGATTCATCAGTTCATTATGGTTTCTTTTATATTTGTAGAGTTACCACTACATGTCTATGGATTACAACAAGTATTTCTGGCAACCCACTTTGGGGTGCTGACATGGTCTACAACTCACACCCCATTCCAAATCATATTAATGCAACGCAACATTTATATTCTGTTTTCCAAATGAAGGGGTAAACTGAGTGGCACTTTCCATGTGGTGAAAAACAAAAACAGTCTTAATTCCCAAGAAAAACACAGATGGTGATGGTCAATGAGCTGGACATGACACAATGGTTAGTTTCCTGTCTTCAGAATAATGTAATGGCTGTAGACCTGAATCACTCATATCTGTGGTGGTCTGTATTGGACATTTGTGGAGGTGGATGATGAGGGGCATGTTAATCCCACACTCCTTCTGCTCTGGGAAATTTTCCTGCACGTCTCTAATGGTTCTGACTAAATGACACTGAGAAATCTAATGCAAACATTTATAGGAGGGAGATTTTTACATCACAGTGATTCTACCACATGTAGTTGTGACGCAAAAGTGACATTTTTGTATGTTCCTACCAAAAAAATGACCTACCAAACCAAAGTTGGTAGGTCATTTTCACGATTATAATAGCCAATGAAATTTGGGTCCCCTGAAAAAACGTTTGAGAACCACTGTATTATCACATCAAGGAAAATGTGAAAAAGGTAACTAGCATATTGGCAATGGATTTTCACTATGTTTAATAAAATCTACAGTAACTGCATGCGTCACAACAGCCTAAAATGAATTCAGTGCTCAGTGCTAGAAGTCTAAGGGAAGCTAAACCTCAGTCTGATAACATACAAGTTGACAAAATACAGAGTGACTAGTGCAAAATCCCCCCAAAACATTAACATACATATTGTGGATTTGGCAACACATGACTGTAGACACAGCAGCAGAATTAGTCATTTGCTGACATACAAACTTTAGACTGTAAAGTGTGACCTAAGCAAAATCATGTCTGAGCATGTTTCAAATACAAAATAGTGCTACTTTTAAGATGTAAAGATATCCAGAACTAATCTAGACGAACACAGTGTAGAGTTTTGGGGCTTAATCAGTGAATCTCTCCTCAGACTGTGACCTCATCTCCCCCCGGACCACGAGGCTGGAGCTCAGAGGAAAACTGGGGGAAGGGAAGCCGAGATGGTGAATGAGATTACAAAATTGTTTGTTTATTTTGGTTTAATTCAAGAGCCGCTCAGATAAAAATGTGCAGAGTAGTGTAAGTTCAGCAGAGGCAGAACTGTAATGACATAAAGTAATGAAAACTGTATAACTAAACAGAAGTGTAGTATACAGGGGACTTTGTGCTAAAGGTGAACATATTTAAAGTCACCAAGCTTGACAGTAGTCTGTGGAGAAATATAAATGTACTTGGTGCATGTAATGGTGAAAGCATGATTCATGTTATGGTACAGGCCAATTTAATGCATGCTAGTATGTAGATGCTTAAGGTTAGAACCATACCTGTTAACTTACACCCACATCTGATGTTATAGGCCAAAAAACATTTTTCTTCTTTTCTTTGGTTAGAGCATAACATTTAAATCTATTTGTGTAAGGACGACTGAAAAACTGGCCATTAAAATAATACAATTCTAAAATGGTAAAGTGAGAACATATACAGTATTTCAATAGAGGAGGCCTTTGTGATGAGTAATGCCAGTTGTTTGTGAAAGTTATTTGAAAAGATGTTAAAAAGTTCCGCAGCTGTACATAGCCTCTGCAGCTGTGACCTGCTTCTCTTGTTCTGTTTTTCAGGATGATCCATCTATGTGTTGTGTAAGCCAATAATCGTAATTTCCACAAACATACTGTATACTCGATCTGCCCAAATTTCTCAACATATTTTCCACTCCATCTTCCTGCTTTTTTACCCCTCAAAAACTGCTCTCCTGCTGCCATTTTGGATTATTCATATCTTCTGTGGCCTTGACCTCAAACCTGAACTTTCTGGGGTGATTTTTCACACTGTGGTTTCACTCCCAGTAATAAATCACATTTTACAACTTAATACGTCTTTTTGTTTATTGTCCACCTTTTGCTACATGTGCACATAGACAATCTGTCACTCATGGCTTTAGCTTAATGAGGCTAAAGAATATAAGCAGTTGTTTAAACTTAAATTACAAGTAATCCTAATGATTTGTTTTTGATGGAGCAACGCCACTTCCTCATTTGAAAACCAAGTAAATGTTTTATGTTAATCGTCTGTGGTTAAATGGGATACCCAATAGCCAAATAATAGCTTTAAGATGGGATTTCCTACTGCATCATTAGAGTTCATTACAGTATGTGGCAGTAGCAGTGGTTTGGACATAGCAACCACAAAAGGATGTTTATAGCATTGGATACACAAAGGGGTGTTATCATAAGTATTGGAAAAAGTTGATGAAAGATGCAAAATGTGAATGATTGCAGTTACAGACAGTGATGTGTCAGATGAATTGTATTACTTAATTGGAAAAAAACATGATGCATAATGACGCCTGTTGCTTTGTTCTTCCTCAAAAGACAAGTATTTGATAAGTACTTTGGTATAGGCTTGTATTATGCACTGCAAGTATGTCTATATGGGATGTATAAGGTAAATTACACTTGGAGACAATTCTTAAGGCATATATGCATTCCTATTTATCTGAGGATCTTTGTTGCTTTTAAATGCCTTGTCATTGGCCAACTCAATATAAAACCAGAACTTAACTTTTGCTAAAAAAGAATTTGCTTTTGAGGTAAGCATTTCCCTCAAAAGCATCCTCTTCCACTTATTGGAAGAGGATGGCAAGTATTAGTTGAGAAGGAATATTCCTCTTTTTGGAGATGTATTTAGTTTGCGATGTTGAGCTCTACACTTGTGCAACACAATGGGACCAAATCCAACTGCGTACAAAAGTTCTATTCCTGGGCCAATGAACATTTTTGACAATTATAAAACCTCAACTAACAATTTCTTTTTCCAAAATAAATGCATTTCTCAAGGCAAATACTAAACATTCAAATACTAAACTTGCTCTATACAAAATCAGGACAAATGCTTTTCGGGCATAACATTACTTATTTTATCAGCCGACCTCTTCACCCTGCTTGCTTCTGTGTGGCATCACTGTCCAACAAACATGCCCATTAGGTTGATGAATGTTGGAAGTGGCTTACTGGAAATGCAAAGAAGCAAGAGACCAAAAAAGGAAACAAATAAACAAGAGAAGTTGCAGACAGAAAGGCCACACAAACAATTAGAACCTCGTTAGCTTGACTGACTTGAACTGACAATTAATTTGAAGGGGAAACTGTTTGGCTAGTGTTATAGTCGTAATAGCTACCAGTGGTAACCTGAAACTCTGTAATGACCTTGCTTCTACAGATGTTGGAGTAATAACGGTCGGTTGCAGCAGACTGGGTTGTATTGTATTGCATGGTGGCTCTATGAATAAGTGAGTATAAGTGAAACGGTGGCCACTTGACTTACATTACAGAACTTAGATTATATCCCACAGAACAATCACTTCAATAAAAGCCCAGGACGTTGAAACACTTTCCAGATCCTAAAACGTTGTACTAAACTGGAGACTTTCCAGACGCTGACGCCATGTGACCCAATTCTAGCAGATCAGTTAGAGGGCTGCATTGGATTCTGAAACAGATTCTGAAGAAATTTAACATACATTTATAAAGGTGTCTCTATGTCAGAATATGGCTTTTGAAGGTTTTCTAGATCATGTTTAAGATTATAATAGTTTTATATAATAAACACATTACCTTTTATATTGCCTACATGTATTTCAAAACAGTTCATATACAGTAGCCTATAAGCCTATTATACAGGCTATATCCCATTAAACCTATATATTTAGGTGTGTGTGCATTTTCAATTTACTTTTCAATATAGGCTACCTACAGCTGTAAATTGCTTTACTGTGGATCAAAGCACTGTAACTATTTTATTAAGCCTTCATTTTTATTGAGTTTTGCAGACTACGTTTACAGCCTTTTAGATATAGCCTATTTAAATTAAATATCTAAAAAAAAATATTGCTTACACCGTGCCAACCTTTTATTTTGTAGCCATTTTTATGACTTACCTTTATAAAAGTGGCAACATTTATTTGCCAAAGCTTTAAATTTAGTGCAACGTCAGGAAAAAGTGTGCGTAACAACTGTACTGTCGCTAATGTGAAGTGTGATGAGTTAGAAAGATTTTCATTGAATCTTTTGTTTGTGAAAGTTCCCCTATCCCCCTCACGGTCCTACCTCTTTCTCGCTCCTGTGGGCTGAGCTGCAGGGCTGTGGTGGGTAGTGTCAGCTGAATTGCACCTCCCTCCGGCTGCTGTGCGCTCGCCATGCCCAGATAAATCACTCCCACACCCGGTAACCTTCAGCACAGAGGGGCCACCGCTGCACACAGAGGGGGAGAGTCGAGGAAAGGGGTAACAACTAGACAGCCGCTCCCGAACCACCGTCTTTTGGTTAACTTACTTCGCACACACGCCGCATCATCTCGTTTTGTGGTAGTGTTTTACCGCCACCATCATGTCCGGAGGCAGCACCATAGCCCGGGTGCTGGTGGCGCTGTGCATCGGCAGCGCGGTGAACTGTATGCCCAATAGGACGCACAAAAGCCGGAGACAGGCACAACAGCATCTTCCCTCCTCTGTATCTCAAGGTAAGGACTTTTTTGTTGTGTGTTGAGCCTTAACGCTAGGCCACCAAAGGCCAATTTTAGGGTCTTTGCTGGTTATTTAGGAAATGTCAATTTACAAAGTCCACAAGTTAGTTTGAAAAATATACTTAGAAAAAAAAGATAGGACTGTGATGAAGATGCTAACTGTGAAATAAAGGAAAGTATTCTGCACTTAAAATTATACAATTCTTTATCTCCTTTATAATTAGGCTACTGCTATTTCACAGAGTATATTTGTGACCCATTAACTAAGACCAGCAGGGGTCAATTGCAGCATCTGTGTTGATTAATAGGCAAATGGTTATTTGCAATTTCTGAAAAGTGGTTGTTGATTGGAATGTGGACTGGGCAAAACATATTGAAGGGAACGCACTATTCCAAATACTATGAATGGTTATCTCATTTGCTAAACTAAAAAGCTAGGCTACTGTAGTTGAACTGTTGATTAAGATTACCCTGGGCTAATACATATAAAAGATGTTCCTATATTCACTAGACACATGGCGTATGCTACAGGCTTTATAGAAGGCAACATGAAGGAGTTAATGGCCTCTTCTGATCTCTTCAAGAATCTCCTTGGTTTTTGAATGCTATACACCTCAAAGCAATCAGGAAAAGAATAAAAAGCCCATTTACAGTCTACTTAGCAAGAAGAGGCAGCAGTATTATGTCATGTGAAAGCTGAACATGAACAAAGGCTGTGAGATAAAGAGAGTAAAAGTGGTGCAATTGATTTACTGCTCTGGCTTGATGCTCTTTGAAGTGGAGTTAACACATCCAAAGTTGATTTCACAGACATGGGTGAAGCTTCCCACAGTAAAATGTTTATTCCGGGTATCTTTTTGTCCTGTTGTTCTTGTGTGTACTTTGTGGATAAGGCTACATCCTATTATTAGAGTCCTTGCTTTGATTACTGCTCTAAACAAGCATTGGTGTGTGCTTGTAATTTAGTTTATGGGTTTTAATGTACAGTGCAATATACAGACAAGATATGTTTTATGTTGCTTATTGCTGGTGTCAAAGAGATACATTTTTCTTTTCCTTTAGATGGCTGCATAGAGAATGGTCACTTTTATGGCATCAATGACCAGTGGGAACGGCCATACTTGGGCAGCACGTTGGTGTGTACTTGCCAAGGAGTTGCAGGCATCAAATGTACAAGCAAACCAGATGGTAAGTAAAGCTATAAGGTAACTACGTAATTTAATTAATGTCTTGTATTAAAACCAGTAGAAGTGAGTGTGCTCGATATATTTAGGTTGCCAGTTTATTTTGTATAGCACATCAATTTTAGCACACCTACATTTTGGAAGAAGCTGACTGGACTGAACTGTATATGCCAAAGACACAATTTGTGTACTGTAAATTCATCATAGAAGTGTATGATGCAACTAGGGGCCTAAGGTGGGTGACACCCTGAACACTGGCCAATCAGTGGCAGTGCTGACACAGAGACATAAACTGTTGTACCTTCAAATTATTTTTACATGACTGGATCATAGAGGATTAGAAGCTGTGTCAGTTGTTAACAAAGTGTGATCTCATTAAGCTTTTATCATTGCTTCTATCTTACTCAAACAAGCTGCTGACAATTACCTACTGTAAGGAAAGAGTTACCAGTCTCTTATTATCTCAAAGATCTCTATTAACAAAACTATCTAACAATTTAAACTGGTTATTTAAAGGGTCTCATTTAAAACCCATTGTGCTTACTTTGCAGAAGAAGAAACATGCTACGATAAGATCAACCAGCGCTCCTATACTGTTGGAGAAACATATGAGCGACCCAAGGATGCCATGATCTGGGACTGTACCTGCATTGGATCAGGAAGGGGCAAGATTAGCTGCACTATTGCCAGTAAGTATAACTCTAAAGTCTAAACCATATTGTAACCAAATGTGTTTTTTCTGTGATGCCATTAAACTATTTAATCTTCGTGTCTTCCCTAGCTGATTAGCTCCCTGCAGATGTTAGCATTTAGTGTGGTTAGATAATGGCAGGATTGTCTGAGGCCATGTTTTCATTTCTTTGTGTGTTCACTGGGTCCAGACATAAACAGGCTTCTCTCTTTTTGTCATTGCCCAGATCGCTGTCATGAAGGTGGGGCGTCCTATAAGATCGGTGACACCTGGAGGAGACCCCACGAAACCGGAGGATACATGTTGGAGTGTGTCTGTCTGGGCAATGGGAAAGGAGAATGGACCTGCAAGCCTGTTGGTGAGTCATTATACAGCTACTGAGACATAAAAATACATGACTGATGGGTGGTTTGTGGTTTGCAGCTTCATGCAAAATCAACTTCATGACTTTCTGTGGGTGCACATTATTAAGAAAGACATGACATGTAGAATAACTGGGGTTAATGTAGGGCCAAACAAGGTATATATTATAAAGAAACCTTCAGCACAGTACAATAAGTTTGAACTAGTATTTCTAAAGAGAGAAAAAAAGTTTAATTAATTTAGTTGATTTTACAATGATTTAGTTCAGTACAATAACTTAACATCCACTGTGCAGCACTAGAAGGTAAAGTGTAATATTATAAGCAATATAAAACAAAACAAAAACATCCAAACAATATAATGTTTGATTTTTGTTGCAGCTGAGCGGTGCTATGACAACAGTGCTGGGACGTCCTACGTTGTTGGGGAAACATGGGAGAAGCCGTATCAGGGATGGATGGTGGTGGACTGTACTTGTATGGGAGAAGGAAGTGGTCGTATCACTTGTACCTCAAGAAGTAAGTTGTCAAATTTTCTAAAAGATATTAAAATATTATTTCTTATTCCTATTCTCTTCTTTCAATACTTAACAACTAAGCCATAGGCTATAAATAGTGTATTGTACAGCCCTATTGAGGTAATGAGGATTTTAGTTCAACTTACATGTCTCAAGGCAATGTCAGTCTTGTGATTTATTGGAGAATGTTAAAAAGTTGTGGAGGAAATGTTGTGTTCCCAATTAGAGCCATTTGTCTTTGATAACAAAGTTTCATGCTGCAGATAAATCACTTGACACTTGCATGCAACAACACTGGGAGGCCTTAGGATAGCAGTAAATTATCACACATTAACAACGTCAAAAGAGCACAAACATGGTAAACAGCTGGTTGCCTGGGGAAACAACACAACCAACACAATGGCTGCAGACTTTTACACACTCGTGAAGATTTGTTCCTGCTGTTTTATTAAACTGGGATTAGGGATGTGTTGCATTTGGGTGTTTTAACTGCGATTGGTCAAAAGTGCTGATAGCTTGGATGTCTGCATAGATGCAACTTGTTTAATAAGGGAAATGAACATAATCAAAAGTAATCACACAATAATATAATAATAAATTAGTTGTAAAATATACATACGGCATATAAGTCTTTCAATGTTTTTTAGTTCTTACA
>JAVQJW010412538.1:0-11323 GCA_036025195.1 Hypseleotris klunzingeri
ATCGGTTGATCCACAAAGCCCAAATATCATTATCACTACTGAAGAACTCACATCATTGCATCTCTAAATATGAAAGTGCTTTGTTTTTGAAGAGTATGATTATTGTAGATAATATTACGAGAACATATACAAACAGTAGCAGGATAACAGGACTTTCCCTTTGTGTTTTTGATGGAGCTGTAATTGAGGTTAATTACTGTCATTTGTTTCTGAGTCACAAATGAGGTGTTTCCGCCGGGGCGGTCTTAGATCTCAACAAAGAGCTCCTCATTCATGGTCAAACAAAGGCCCACGGGTCTGTCATGTAATAACTGTAGGGGTTACACAAGGCACATGTTTACAGCATCTCTGAATTAACCACAATCAGAAGTTGTTTTTGTGCTCTGCTTTATTAAAACTGTAACATTAGGGGCATTATTAACCTAAATCAATCCATTTAATGGACATGTAAAACACAGGTATTTAGTTTTTCATACTGTGTAAAAAGAAAAACAAACACAATTTAAGCAAATTAATTCAATTTATTTTTTATAACTAGGTATTGGACAAAACTGACTTTTTGAGTCATCATTATTTTGGCAGAAATAATTTAAATTAATGAAAATATCACAATAATGTATTTGGTAATAAGTTTTAAAAATCTCTTAAAATGCTGTATTCACAAAGTTATTTATTGCACAATTTTTCTTTTGGGCATTAATTGAACTAATTCTAAATAGAATAATAAAATAGCCCAAAGGGCATTGAGGTAACTGATCCATTTTTGCAATGCATGATTATGACGATAATAAAAAAAATAGCCACAATAAATCACTATTTTCATTGCAAAACATAATATTATTTTATATTGTCCCATCCCTAGCCATAACCTAGGATTAGGTGACTAGACACTGTGTGCCATGTATCTCACATTTATACTCATGCCAACTTAAGAATTGTATTTACAGATTAGAAATAAAGCAAAAGCAGTAAGACTTACTGAATCAAATGACAAACAATGTTATTTTAACATTGGTCCTCTATTTAGGCCAATATCAGTCAGCCTCGTGAATAATATTGTCCAATACCAACGTTGAACTGAGACCAATGTGCATATCTAAATGTGTTTCCAGGCGGAGGTGTTGATCTATGGATGTGTGCAGTAAGACCCCGAACAGGACGGCCCCGGTGGGAGAGGAGGTCCCGGTTGGAGCTGACGTGCCCCTCTGCTCCAGGACCAACGGGTGGAGCTGGCCCCCTCACCCCTTCCAGATGCTGGCCTGGCTGCTCTACGCCTACTTCGCCATAACCGGGTTTGGGGTGTTCGTGCCCCTCCTGCCCCCTCACTGGATCCCAGCCGGGTATATCGTATCCTTCAAGGTCCTGATGTTAATGTGTGGAGGATTTATGAGATTTCAAGGACGCTAAGAGGAGGAGTAAGGTCAGGGCCAAACCGAAATTTAACCAGTTATTTGAGTCTAAACCAGGACTAAACTGGGCTTAAACCAGGTCTACAAAAATCAAGTCTAAACCTGAATTAAACCAGATTTGAAAAGAGTTTAAACCAAGGCTAAACCAAGACAAACTCTTTTCCTATTCTATACAAAGATGTTAGTCTGGTCTCTTGTTGATTGCATCCAATTTCAAGAGCAGAGTTTATAGATGTATAGTAAACCATTCAGAAATGTAAATTTTGAAAAAGCTTTATCTGACCCTGTTCTATGATGTAAAAAAGTTAATCTCTCATAATTATTATTTTACTTTAGTCCTTCCCCTGGCCTCTACAGACTACAGACAACCTACTTTACATCACAGAATAGGATCAGACAGTCAAATTTATTTATTTTTTATTTTTAACTTCTCTTATGGAACATACCTTTCCTGCTAACCTTACATATTTACATTTTTTTTTACATATTTAGTGTCTTTTCCTTAGCCTGCTCCTCTACAGTGCACAGGGATCATGTTTGTGTGTCACTTGTGCGTCCACGTTTTGGCTGTCTCCATTGATCCGGCCGACTTTAACGTCCGCTCCAAAACCAACAAGGGTCCGCTCCCGGTGTTCGACCGCTCCAAACACACCCACGTCATCGAGAACTGCCACTGCTACCTCTGCCAGGTCGACGTGTGAGTATCTACATATGGTTGTGCAGTGGTTTGCACTCACAGCAAGAAGGTCCCGGGTTCGAGTCCTGGGCTCGCCGGGGCCTTTCTGTGTGCAGTTTGCATGTTCTCCCCGTGTCTGTGTAGGTTTCCTCTGAGTGCTCCGGTTTCCCCTACCACTAAAAACATGTTGGTCAGGTCAGCCACTAGTGGCAGCGCGCGCACAGGTAACATCGACTCAGGCTAACCTTTAATCTGATCTATAATTTCGTTGTATGTACCTTGTACTGTATAATGACAAATAAAGGACTTTACTTAATTTCCACCTCAATGCCCTTTAGAATTTACTGTGAACTGATAATTACCTCTGCCAAGGAGGCAATAAATTCTGATCATGATCTGGATCCAGGATTTTTTCAAAACTGCTGCCTTGGCGGAGGTCTGCACACTCTGATATTAGTTTAAGCCTATAATAAAATGTAAAAGTAGAACATTATAAGGACTTTTAAATCTTTTACACATTTATTTGTTAAATATTGTGATATTGTTCAATTATTATAGCCAAGATAATCAGTATCATTCCATGTGTCTCATTCATCTGGGTTTGAACCATAACTGTAGAACAGATCATGGTCAGAGGGAGCACATGCTGTAGTCATGAGGATGCATATGACGAACACCACTAACTATAAATAGATCCATTTCATAGTTGATATTTAGTCTTAAATAATCTATGTAATCAATTATTATTTTGGTTAATTGGTTTATCAGAAAAAAAATACAAATTATAACATTTAAAAAATACTCACCTTGTAGGTTTAACCTCATGGTAAGCAGGTAATAATTTAGTCGTCTTTCAAGTGCTTCTAGAGAGTTTTAAAATGCAGTGTGAACTAAATCTGGATTTCAAAAAACAATATTTCTAATCTAATTACAATTACAATACAACATGGAGGCCGAGTGGTTAGCTCTTTTGCCTCACAGCAAGAGGGTCCCAGGTTCAATTCCCGGACCGGGCAGTCAGGGCTCTTCTGTGTGGAGTTTGCATGTTCTCCTCGTGTCTGTGATGTCTTCTACCACTAAAAACATGTACAATAGGTTCCCCATTGGGACCTGGACTTCTTTAAAATTTAAATTCTTAATCTCAGATGCACTTTTCCTGGCAAATGAAAAAATAATTGTCATGAAAATCACAATTGGATATTTTGCCCAAGCTATGTAGCCTTACTCCACTAAATCAGAATATAGAATATACAGAATAAAATTTGAATATTGTGCAAAGTTTATTTATTTCAGTAATTCAACTTAAAAGGTGCAACTAATGTATGATATAGACTCATTACATGCAAAGAGTGATATTTCAAGCCTTTAGTTTGATGATTATGGCTTATAGTGTAAAAAACGTAAATTCAAAGTCTCAGAAAATTTTAATATTGCGAAAAGGTTAAATATTTTAGGCTTAAAACGTCACACTCTAACCAGCTAATTAATCTAAAACACCTGCAAAGGGTTCCTGGGCCTTTAAATGGTCTCTCAGTCTGGTTCAGAATATTGAAATAAATCACCTTTTGCATCATATTCTCATTTTCCCAGTTTCACCTGTATTGACCTAACCGCTAAACAGATAGACCAAGTTTCCTCCATTTGAAAGGGGATAGTCTGTGGGATACTGTCACAAAACATCTACTGGCGTCTTAACAGGTATCAGTCATCAATATTAAACCCAGACAGACCTACATGTGTTTTGAACCAAATCGAAGGCTAGATCTGAAACACCCGATAGACGCATCAGTTTTCAAGAGATCTGCTATATCGCTGCCCCATACAAATAACAGACTACATACAGTACTGTGCAAATGTTTTAGGAAGGTTTGGCATGCTGGTATATTGGCAAAAAGCATCAATTTGATAGTTTATAAAGGTGAAACTCGGAAAATTAGAATGCAAAATGCAAAAGGTCATTTATTTCAATAATTCTGACTGAGAGACCATTTAAAAACGCTCAGGAACCCTTTGCAGGTGTTTTGGATTAATTAGCTAATTAGAATGTGACACCTTGAGCCAAAAATATTGAACTTTTTCATTACATTCAAAGAGAAACTGTAGGCCATAATCATCACAATTATAACAACTAAAGGCTTGAAATATCACTCTTTGCATGTAATGAGTCTATATCATACATTAGTTTCACCTTTTAAGTTGAATTACTGAAATAAATGAACTTTTGCATGCTCATTTTTTGAGTTTCATCTGTAATTGTTGCAGATTATGTGAAATTGTAGAGGTTGTGGGGTCAATTCTTTAGGGGCAGCAGTAACAATGGGTAAGTGTTAGCCCTGCAACCAGAGGATAGCCGGTTCCTGGGCAAGACACTTAAAGCCGCTCTACCTGATCTTGTGACTTAAAAAGTAATATGTGAAAAAAAAAATCTAAGTTTAAATGATACACTCCCCTTTCCCAATTCATCTCCTTCGCGACCCTCTATCACAGTCTCACACAAACCAGGAGGTATGAGAATAACATAGAAGAGATCTGGAGTTGGCTGTAAATTCTTTAAAATAATAAATACAAAGTAATACTGTGAATAAGCTGTGAATTTTGAAACAATAGCTCCTTCACATTATTGCTGAGTGCCGTTTGATGAGATTGGCTATTATCACAGGACGTATAGAACAGGGACACATCAGGACACAGACAGAAGGAGGAATTTATTTAAAAAGATTGTTACTTTGTGAGATCTTGGGAGTTTGTTCAATGTATACAAATGTATCAGATTGTGGGGTCAATTCTTCATAACTTCAAATCACAATTCCTTTTTGTATCACCATATCACCCACTCCTAATAATAATATTTTTTTTTATTTTGGGCTGTTTTTGTTTTCTCCAAGATATTTGTGCCGGTTGAATAGAGGTAGAGGGCACGTTTGAATCCCCACCCAAGTACATACTGTCGTTGTGTCCCTGGGCAAGACACTTAACCCACATTGCCCATGAATTAATGTAGTTGTGAGATTTGGTTTGGACACAGACAGAAGGAGGAATTTATTTAAAAAGATCTCAATAGTTTCTGCATATTGTTGCTGATTATGTGAAATTGTAGAGGTTGTGGGGTCAATTATTTAGGTCTGGCAGTGTCGGAGTGGGTAAGTAGAGGGCATGTTCGAATACCTGCCCGAGTGTATAATGTTGTTGTGTCCCTGGGCAAGACACTAAACCCACATTGCCTATGAATGAATGTGGTTATGTGATTGGTGTTGGTGGATGGAGGCACAGACAGGCAGCCAAGCCTCTGTGAGTCTGCCCCGGGGAAACTGTGGCTAGAAAAGTAGCTTACCACCACCAGTGCAATTGTAAAGCGTCTTTGAGTGTCTAGAAAAGCACTATTATTTCTATAGCATGTATTATTTATTTCAGTAATTTCACTTAAAAGGTGGAACTAATGGATGACATAGACTCATTACATGCAAAGAGAGATATTTCAAGCCTTTATTTGTTATAATTTTGATGATTATGACTTACACAGCTTATGAAAATGCAAAATCTCCGAAAATTGTAATATTGTGAAAAGGTTCAATATTTTTGGCTCAAAGTGTCACACTCTAATAGCTAATTAATCCAAAACACCTGCAAAGGGTTCCTGAGCCTTTAAAGGGTCTCTCAGTCTGGTTCAGAATTATTGAAATAAATGGTCTTTTGGATGATATTCTTATTTTTCACCTGTATGTGCCTGTCTGACCCTCTGCCCTTGTGCCTTTGTGCCAAACAGGTTCAGAACTTGTCGGGAGGAGAGTTACAGAGAGTGGCCCTGACGCTGTGTTTGGGGAAACCGGCCGATGTTTATCTGATCGATGAACCCTCGGCTTATCTGGACTCAGAGCAGAGGCTGATGGCGGCCAGAGTCATCAAGAGGTGGGACATACAAAACCCAAATTATTCATACCCAAATGTTTTTTATTGACTGGAAATGACACAGGCACGTCCCAAAAGATAATGGATGTACAAGAGAAATAATTGTGAAAAAGACAAAAAATTACAGCTTTTGTTTTACTTAAAAGTGTCCAAAATTATTCATACCCTTCCCAAAAATCTATCATTGCTGACCAACATTCTGCATGTGTCCAAGATTGATTTTTTTTTATTTGAAGTAAATTGTGCGCTTTCAATTATCAGTATTATAATATAGAGCGCAACAGTGCCCGCCCCCAAAACTCATAAATTTTCCCATAGACTTGAAAAATGCGTATTTGCGTTAATAGTAACAAGATTTTAAAAGATCAGTGGAGGCTTATTAGCTATGGGGTAACTCAATCCATAAGGTGATTATTTTCAACAAAAAAAATGTATCTGAAATTTGTAAACAGTTTTCATATTACAATTATTTCTTTTAAAGTAGGGGTATTACGTTTCTGTCAGGCACATATTTCCATTCTAAAGCACTCTAAGGTAAATTATCTTACCTTAAGTTAGTTTGAAAATATTCTATATAAAAAAAAAGTAAAAGAAATTTGCCTTCCCATCATGGCGGTAGCTGACGCTTCGATTTGGCCTCTGGCACTCCCCCTTCAGTACGTCATCACAACACTGCTTCTCCCTCTAATTTATGTTAATACCACACGTAGTCCAGCCACTGTTCCTTATCGCTGCGCTGCTGTTGTTACCATGACAACGGTAAGCAAATGCTGCTTTGGAGAGGGGAGAGAGACCGGGGCATTCAGTCACAGCCTATACTAACTATACTAGTGTTATATATTATATCTCGTCTTATCTTAGAGAGGGGAGAGAGCGCTAATGCACACAGTCAGAGCCCAAACTAGTTCAACTATCTCTAGGTGTGTGAGAGGAAAGAGGCTCGCTGCACCTCAAATAAACCTGTGTATTTCACCAGAGCACTGATTTAACATACAAAGTCTAGGGTCACGCAGCGACACGACATGTAGTCCAGGCCAACTATATTCTTCACTTTTGCATGGAGAGGCGCTAGGCGATCTCTCCTTCAAACATCAGCTGTCCTCTGCTCACTAGACTCGTTCTGAGAGGGGTGGCTGGTTCAGGCATCAGCCCTGCTCAAAGTCATACATCACATGCGCGTTGTCCTCGTGTAACATCCCTCGTTTAGCGCTGTTTCTAACACGTTTATCAGAATCAAAACATCACGGCCAATATTTCAGACAGCAGGTGAAAGTAGAGACACGTGTAGATCCCTTGCACCGTAACAATGGAGACCTAAAAGTGACAGCTCTCAAACCAGTGTGGGGACTATTTTGCCTCTACAGATTAGCAAATATTAGATACACTTCTTCCACCAAGGCATTCTGTAAATCCGAAAACTCAGTAGACACGCAGCTCAAACAGGTGTTTATTAGGGGCTGTAGACGCTGCTCTGACGCGGCAGGAGACACAGGAAAGCAGGGGGTGCTCGGCAGGTGACGAAAGTAAGGAGGCGGAGAGTTGTTGAAAAGGCGAAGCAATGTGGAATCAGGCAAAATTGCACCTAAGATGGCTGCCGCAGGTAAAATTAAAGATTACTAAAAAATGCGTGAATTATTTAGAGCAACACTCCAGGGGTGTTTTTAATGAGGAAAAACGTCGATTTTACATAATACCCCCTCTTTAAAACAATTTTTTTGAAAGGACTAAATTAACCAAGTTCAGCTCACTTCAAAAAGTCATAAATCCCATCTCAAAAAAAGCTGGTCTGGTTTAACAAATAGGGCACTGTTTTTAATCTTAAGCAATCCTTTTCTGTGAGTAGGATTCTGTTAGCTTATTTTGCAATTCTCACAGATCTGACATTAATGCAGATTTACAGAGAATATTCAACCTATGAGCTTCAATTAAAGTTATGTAAAGTCTGCGCATATGTAATGAATGACCCGCGCTGATGTGTACCCGCGGTTAATTTGCATAATTCATTCGAAAACAGCGCTAACGGCCCATAGTCTTTCAAGCAGTCCAGGCCTACAGATTATTTCACAGATACAAACTAAACAGAGGGATATACAGTATGAAACTTTTGAAGAGGTGAATGCTTCTGCAGAGGAGAGCTGCTGCTCTGACTGCACTGCTCACTCTTGCTCTGTCCTGGGAGGAGAGTGGAGAGAGAGTAGCGCATACACATGGGGAGAAAGAAAAGTAGAGACGGCAGAAAGAAAACAAACGAACTAGAGACTCTCCGGGTGAATTAGAAGGAACAATCGCCGATCGAAATAACTCTCATATATATTTTTGGTATAAATTAATGTTCAGTTTGCGAATGCGCGAGTAGGTGGGAAAAACTACTCGCACAGCCTCTTAAAATGGTCGCAAAATGCAAGCATCTGGTCGCAGTCTGGAGCCCAGTATCTATTTTCTTTTTCTGTAGTTTAATGTATGTATGTGCTTCCACTCGGTAATAATCATCATACACTTTTGACTAAAAATTAGCACAACCAAAAAGACAATCTTATTTGCAGAAACTCTACCTGCTCAGTGTCGTCCTCTCTGCCCCTGAGACCATTGTGACACAGGGTCCCTCTGTTCCGGGGACGTCTGGTGCGGCCGGTCCTGTGTGATCTGAGACATAACCCTCACTCACATGTCTGCTGCAGTAGTACAGAATGGTAAAAGTGTGCACTGATGTGTATTGTACCTCTTCTTGTTCATCTTGGCCGTGTATATAAGCCCAATGATTCTACAGTCCTCTGTCAGCCCGTCCACACCACCTTCAGGTAGTGTTGACTCCACCTGCACAAAACACCACCACCTTCCTCAAGAACGCATACTACTTGCTGAAAAAAAACTTTTAATTTGTTGTTCGTTTTTCACATCTTGGTTTTATATCCTTAAAATGCCAAATATACCAATATTTTAAAGCTGCAGTAACTCATATTTTTTACTTTGTATTTTAGCAAATATAATTATTCAGTCAATTGTACAGCATACCAGAAGTCATCAGACTCTGAGACCCTCTGTGGGATGTATTTTAAGGGTTTAAATGAGACTCTGAGATCTTTTGTGGCTGGCCTGTATTATAAAGTTTTATATTTTAGAGCCAGGGTTACTTTTTTTTAACTACATGCTTCCACAAGACAGGAGAACTTATAAGTAGACACATCCATTATCTATTTACAAACCAAATCTATCAGGAATAATGTCAAGAGTGTTTCATTTTAAAATTCACAGCTATTTTTATTTTTTAGTTCAAAGAAATAAAAGCCCTCTTGCTGCAATTACCTCACACTGGGGACAGGTGATGACATTGTTGCGCTCCATGGATCGCAGACAGGACGAGCAGTAGATGTGTCCACACAGCAGTACACGAGGCAGGTTCCCTTCCACGTCATCCTCTGAAACAGACAAACAGTGTGGTCAGCAGTCTGAACTACAATTGTGAGAATATTAGTTCAAGCTCAATTGGGCTGTCCAGTATTGTCCAGAGAGAAGACACGTGGACAGTGGAGACTAAAGAGGACAGGTGAACAGAGAGGAGGACAGTGGAGACGAAAGAAGACACATTTGAACTAGAGGCTGTAGTTTACTTTTCCTCTTACATTTAGTTTTCATCAACTATAATCCAATGTGTGGGTTTAGACCAGTGGTTCTCAAACACTGGTCTAAACCTTTTATTTGAGTCACAAAATAATCCAGTATGGAAAAAAACCTTGATGTGTACTTTTATGCTTATGTGTATTTTAAAATGAAAAATGAATCTGAAAACTAAAAAAAAATAGGATTAAAATTTACTTCAAAATAACTTTTTAAATAACCAGACCAGAACATTTGAGTGAGCTGGGTCCCAGTTATTATGGTCAATCAAAATATGTGTACAGTTTGAGAAACACTGGTGGGACAGTTCTATTTGATAAAGGTTTTATCAAGAGAAATTAGGTACATGCATTGGATACAACACTGACAGTTTGCAAGACATCTAAAAATAATATAACAATAATAAAAAAAGACTAAGCCAGTTCGTAATTTTTGTGCATGTATGCCTTCTACCAAAATTATTCAAGTTCGAATTAGCATCTGGTTGGCTTAGCTTGTTAGCTAGCTAGCCACGCAGCTGAACGGGTAGCATTAAGAAGTATATATTTTGCGAGTAAATGAAGTATTTGTTCTTGAGCGTTGTTATTATATGTGCAGTGTTAAGTGTGTTAATGGTACCGGGCAGAGTATAGGGCTCTCCACACTGCGAGCACACCACAGTTTGGGGGACTTCTCCGGACTCCATCATCTTCTTGTCTGAAATCTGCACAACTCCATGCAGGGCCAGGCTGGCGCGACGTGTGAGCTTCCTGACACGTGACCACCTTCATAACTTTCAAGATACTTTTTTTTAAAAACGTATTGAACATTTTTTTGTAGTTTTAATGCATACTACTCGAGTAATATTATTTTGAAGTATTATTATGAGTAAAATTCTCAATGTAAGCTTTCTATTTTAAAACGATTAGTCATATGCCCAACTGCCAAATTGTGTAAACATTATCATATTACAATATTACTACAATTCATGCATTGATTATTTGGGATCATTAAATTGATATGTAACCAAAATAATGACAGAAATCACTTTAATTGTATATGCCACGGCCCACTTAAGCTGTGCATAATTTAGGAACATGGCTATAATAAAGCCATTTTATCCAGAAAGAAATTAATACTCAAATGTGGAAGCAGCGATGAGTACCTCAGTAATTAAACATTGTGTCAGAATTATTATGTGGCTGTAGAAATGTGGGGCCAGTGCTGTCAGGCTATAGATCTCGTATAGTTCCTTTCCTCCAGTGGCCCCTCCATAACTGTGTAGCTCCATCCTGTGGCAAATGGAGGGATTACACGCGCTCTTTCATACTGAAACATGACGACCCTTCCACTGTACGTCAAGTAAGCATAGGTCTATTTATTCTTTCTTTACTTATGTTACGTATGTTACAGGTGCAGAAGAGTGCTTTCTAAACATCAACTTCCTGTAGGCTACTTCGAACCCATGACCTCACATCGCCAGTACTCCACCCTAAAGAAAATGTACAGATGTATCATGTGACCCTATCTGTGTCAAATGTCTGTTCTTTCAAATTGCAGAACTGAAACATCTTATAAGTCCATAGATAGGCCTACTACCAAGCCTTGTTATGAATACAAGATTTAAAACACGTATGTTCTGGCTTGATATTTAAATTACTTCACCAGATCTGCAGACTAAGATATTACATACACATGAAGTATTATATAAAATTGATTGACATTTTAAGATTTGTGT
>JAVQJW010413033.1:0-13195 GCA_036025195.1 Hypseleotris klunzingeri
TATATAATATTTAATACTAATAAAAAAGCATGGTCTGCATAATACATAATATTTTGGTTTTCAACAATAAAAGGAGGATTCCCTATACTTGCTGAATAATTGCACAGAAAGTAAAATGGCATATGCCTTTCCTTTTAAATGCAAACCCTATCCACATTTATAATGGTGTGATTGCACCCCTCCTCTTAATGTTAACCTCAGCCAAATGTAGCTTCTGTTCAAAAACAATTAATGTGAGGCAGAGCTGGGCTGCGCAGGCAGGCTAACAGCTGTGTTTGGGCCACTTGTTGTGCCTCCAGCACAGATAATTACAGCAATCCAAAAGCAGAGCAGCCGCTTAGGGAGTTTAATAATGTACAAGTAGTCGCTATCTCTTTATAGATCATGTTACTGCAGCACTCACTGACGTGTAATTTAGATCAATCAAAAAATATGGCGGGCCTATGAAACCAGTGCCTTTGATAATAGTTGGCAGGTAGTAGCCACCTGCTGTTGTTGAAGCATCTCCTATAAAAGGCTTCATTCCGACCTCCATCAAGCGGCCTGGTGCGCAAGGATGTGTAACCCAGGCAACAGATACATAAAGCATTATGGGACTTGATTTAATTTGTCTAAATGGGCGCTGGAGTATCTTGGTTCTCAGTTCGAATGTCCCTGTTAACCACCACTACAATGTAATGGGCTCCTCAATGTGAAGTTACTGATTGTATCCTGCTGCTATACCAGCCTTTCTCCATTTTGTGTATGTTTGTATTTCTTTGTTTCCAGGTCATTTAACCACATTTAATTATTTAACATCTCCGTTAACTTACATCATTCGTTTACTGGGCAAGGGAGATCAATGCCAAAGGATACAGTGGCATCATAAAAGTAACAACAAAGATCCTGGCAGCGCTTTGTTCCCTTGAAGTTCCCACCATCTTCCTTTAAAATATTTTGGGGTCAGTAATATAACTGGAGGGCAAAGCTTTATTTTGCATTATTTAGGTTTTGAAGTAGTGTATATGAAAGGCTTTGTTGTGCCCTATGAGCTCCTTCGGTCGATTTGATCCATTGTATTCCTTGGTAGCTACACTCCCTGTTTCAACCCATTTTAAGAACTATTTGAAGCAAGACAATTTAGCCGGTAATACCTGGGTATCATCTTCTACCTTTGCATGGGACTCTCCTTGCCTCTGGCTTGTTTTAAACTACCAGAACAATTCAAAGGGCTTCCACTTCTCCTCCTCGTCCTACTTTTAACTTCCCCCTTTCTTCTCCGCTCTCCTCCCGTTGCCTCCAACCCATGGGTCTTTGTTTTAAATGGCAATTCATGCGCCGGCTCGTCAAACATCAATTTCCTCAGCGAGCACACATTATGACCTGATAGAAGAAATAAAATCTCTGCCATTTACGGCACAACTCCCACCTCCTCTGCACATTGGTACGTTCTTTTTCTTTCTTTCTTGGCATGGCTATCAAGCATTGGCAGCCTCATCAATGCATCTAACAACAAGGGAGCAGCCACAACAACGCCAATGCCATTCGACTTCCTCTTAAGTCGTTTTATACTTACTGCAAAACAGTAACGATTTCAAGGGCCTTTGAATTCCTCCAAGAGCTGCAGCTTTATAAAACATGCATGAGGTGTTCAGTAAACAATGCCCAATGGTCTTATTCCTTTTAAATAAAACTATTTCCATGCGGTGTAAGAGAGACTTTAATATTGCCTTAAATATTAAAAGAGAGAACTGAGCCTCATCAATTTTTCATTTATTGGGCCCGCATGTAAGGAGTCATCAATCTCCAAAGAAATTACTGACATTTTCATTTCAAATAAAAAAGGGTACACTTTATCCAGCGGTAATAGGGATTGCCACTCTTACACAGGGAGCATTAAATAGCTTCTGGAGTGCTGAAAATTAGATTTTTTTTGTTTCAGAACAGCTTGTGGTTTTTAACCCCATGAAGCAAACATGCATGAAATTGCTAAATAAAATGCTGCACATTACAGTCTGCTTTTAGGGGAGAATGTAGTTCATTAGGAATCAATACAAGTCGAAATCCTAACAAACTAAACCTGGTTGTTTGGCCATTTGCCCACATTGATATCCCATGACATAAATTCATTGTTTGATGCTTGCACTGTTATGATATATTGTTATAAATGTCTCCATCATTACAGCGCCTCGCTTGTTTGCCTTTAGGGTTGAAGCTTTGTAATTACTGCACAATAAACAAATGGTTTGGGTAATGGGGAAAAGGAGGGTCCCAGGACTACAGGAAGCGGGAGAGGATTACAGCAGAAAAGACCACGGTTCACCCCCTCACCGAACTGTGAGGCCTGTCCCACATCACCACAAGTCTCCCTGTGGAAACACCCAGCTGAATTATTAATGGCCCGGCGTGTTGATATATCATCAAGCGTGTACATACATTGTATAGAGGTGGAAATAAGGGTTACAGTAGGCCAGGATTTATAACAAAAGCTTGACATATGCTGCTAATTCACCTTGACAACACTGTCACATCCCGCACGGTGAGTAATCGTCCACCTGAAGAGGAGTTTGTGCAGCGTAGGGCACTTCCCAATACCAATATATGCTTCTGTGCCTTTACAACCATAATTCATGAATATTTGTTTGTAATTTCTGCACACAAGTCACCCTGCTGTCTCATTTGCATAGGTAGATTGAGATGCCGCAAGCGTAACGAGGCCGGCCTGCGTGCTAGCGACTGGAGGACACTGATGAATAGAGCTCCCTTTGCGCCATGGCACCTTTGTAAATGTTTGATTAGTTTTGAATGGATTACTGTTAGATTATCGGGGTTTGGGGCCCACACCAAGACGTGTGCCATGCTCCCTTACGGGTGTCCTGTGTCAGAACAGGGGTGTGTTGCTGACAGAGAGCGAGAGTGTGCCAGGGTGGAGGGCTGCTCTGTTTATCTGAGCTTGTCAAAGTGTTTGATAACGCCACAGCTCCCTCTTGTCACAGCATCAGTGTTGGGAATACGGTAAAGCACTTAGAGAGTTGAAAAGAAAATCAGCAATTCCATAAGACATAGTTTCATCTTCAAACTTTTATGTTCGATATCTTTGACTTCTTTGCTCCCAAATCGGCTCAGCAATTCAGAGATATTTAACGGCTTGCTGGGAATCTCATAGTGAGGCAGCTATAAATTTTCCGCGCCTGCCGAGATACACTCTTCCATTGCTTGTGTGGCAATCAGACTGGTGATTATGTGGGTAATGAAACATGTGGCTCCTCTCAGTGTCTGCTCTTTCCATTGCCTGTCTCTTCAAATCCTTTCCTCCAACTTTTCTTGCTCTCTCTAGTTAACGTTGCTGATAAATGAGATGGAACTATCAGACGGAGCCGTAACCCATCACTTCCCGGGCCTATTATGCAGAGTTGGATGCTGGGTAACGGTCGTGAAATGGTGCCGCCCACCCCTGACGGCCTGCACACCGTACAATCCTTTTTGCTTGAGAAACCTGTCTGGCACGTTGACAGCACTACTGCCGCCGAGCCCACTCTCTCTCAATCTGTTTAGCTTCCTGTTGTGACCTTTCATACAGTCAAATATATTAGCGAGCGCTGCCTTCTCATTAAAACAGTGCATTAACCAAAAGAGTCTTTGGAGTCTAAATGACAGCCAAAGGAACTGAAAGCTAATAGCCGTGGGCAGTTGGGGAAACTTAACTCATGAATCAGTGCGCTAATGCGTTAGTGGCAAGCCTGCAGCGCTGTAACCGTACAGTCTCTATTGTCCCCCCTTTTCTCCGAACTCATTTTCAACGCCACTTCCTTTTTCTTCTTCTCCGACTGCTCCGTATCTCTCATATCACCAGTGTGTTCACGATCCACTTCTACCTGACACATTTAGTGCCTTCTCACACTTCTTACCACCAAGCCTGCTTGTCCTGCCATCTTATTTGTTCATTCCATTCGCCGTTATATCGAACTTGTCTGTGTCATCATTTCTACTTTCATCCTCTCTGAAATCTCTTTCTCCTCGTATTGTTTTTAAAGGATGATGAAACAAGATGGAGAGAGGAAGACAGAGGGATGAAAAAGACATGGTAAAAGAGTGAGTGTGGAAGAGGGCAGAATCCAAAAGCTCATTACTTTCCCTTGATGGGAGAAAATGAGTGAGGGGGCAATAATAAAGCTTGAATTTTTCAATACTGTTAAAAATGGGGCTGTGACAGCTCACCACCAGTGCAAGGGACAGGCACCGACAACGCATGGTGAGCCACCGAATTAGCAATACCATACATCATAAAATCTAATTAAATCAAGGAGCAGAATCAAATTAGTTTTGTGTGACTCAAAGCGGCCGCCAAAAGGGCTCTATTAAATGAACTGTAGAGAGGGAATTAAATAATTCACAGTGAGGGATTTTGCATTTATACAAAAATTGTGCACTTAATTGTCCGTGCTATATTACAGATTTGGCCTTATGTTAACAATGAGCCTAAAGCACACTTACTTGTGCACACTGGGCACACATTAGGGCCTACATGGTCGACAAAGCCTCAAACTGAGGGTGTATTAGAGCAACTGCCGGTTTGATGGCACTAGTGCAGTCGACAGGGGTCTAGAGTATGCAAAGGCTAAACGGACTATACTCCAAAGACTTTTAATATGCAGAAAAGATAATGCTTGAATTTTAGTAAGTTGTTCAATTAGCTAATTTTTTATGGAGAATAACCAAAATGCTGCACCGTGGGTTTCATAGTCCTGCCAACTGCTATTGAACAAGAGAAGGAGGTGAATCTTTGAGTACCTGATATAAGGCTCATAGATTTTGGAGTAAGTGTGGATTGCAAATAAGCAAAAGATTAAAGAATGTTTTCACTCTTCCATATCAAAGGAGTCATTCCAATAAAGAGTAGATGCTAAACCAGTTCTGTCATTTTACCAATGTTGGCTGTAAACAAGAGACCCAGTTGATTTGAGAAGTTATTGAATAAAAGATAGCTTAATAGTGGGATTGACCATTAACTAAAAATTTGCATTGGCGGTAACAAACAAATTGAGAAACCCACAGACAGCCCATCAAACCAAACCCAGTGTTAAAGCATCTTCAAGCCTTATTCTTCCTTGTCTATTCCCTCGTCACCCTTTCTTTTCAATCTCTCCATCTCCTTCTCGCCGCCCCGGCATCAAAACAGCACAACTTTATTATAGTCGCTGTCAATACAGTAATAATGAAAGAACATGGAGGGGTGAGACTACCATATTACACTTTTAACAAGAATATAGCAGATGCACATTGAGTGAATATTGAGTTTTAAAACTTGTCGGCATGTGATTTGTGGCCCTGTCACTGCAAATATTTTTCACTGTCAAGGCAGCAAGACGGGCCTGTCACTTCGGCGGTCAGCTGGGACGGGGGGAGGCAAAACACAATGATCTGGCCCTTAATGGAGAACCGCTGGGACTGGCACGGAGGTGATGAAGCACTGTTTAGTTTGCGCCTGCCATATTTCTGCTTGGGGACGCTATTATAAAACACAGCGTTATTTTGTCAGATTTCAATCATGAACCAGGTTATTTGTCACCTGCTGTCGCATTGTTGGGGCAAGTCAGGCTGACGGTGAAATATGAAGAGACTCAGCCCAGCCCCCACTCGAAAAGAAGAGTTTTCTTTACTCATAACAAAGTGCTGTTCTACTTTCTTTAGATTTTATATCACTACAGACTTTTATTTTTTTTATTTGAAATAGCACTAGATAGATTTTGGAGCTTGAAATTATGTTTTAAAAAATATTTTAGTAGTAGGCCAACTAGATAAAATATCTCACTACAAATTGAGCCTCCTTTATCAATACGTCTGGAAATAATAACTGACAGTTAAAGTGATCCCAAAACTAACTTTTATACAGTAGTTGGGGATGATGACTATTGTTCTGGACAATCCAACATCACTGCCAGACATCACACAGTACGTCTAAACACTGCAAATTAATGGTCTGAAAACATAGTTAGATTGAGACCAAAAACTGCACTCTGATGAATGGATGAATTTTATAGTCAATTGAAGTGTTGTTGGTTTGTTTTGATAAAATATTTTCTGTGGTTTTCCTTTAAGATATAAAACCGTCCCTGGAGGTGTCCAACCATAAACATTGTTTTTTATATGCATTATGTAATTTGTTTTGAAAAAACAATAAGCTACATATACTCTTTACTTTTACAGCTTTTTTGCTGATATGGTTGTGAGAATTTTAAGTTTTGTTAACCAAAGAGGCAGTCTTAGGACCTAGAGAAAGCAAAGCCTACATTATATTGTACAGTGTTTCTGTATCTTTTGTGCAAGATCTATCTTTGGCCAAATTTACTATGTCAAGTATCTGTTCGTTGTTAGATTGGTTTGATTCCCTGCGATATAAAATAGGATACTCTGGTCTTTTTTCTTTGAATGTGACCTCACGCTGCTGAATCAGAAGCTACATATTAAGTTAATAACAGTTTTTTGCTTCTCGTTGTTCATAATAAAGACACAAATGGCCTGAGCACAAAACAATCGAGTATTACTCACACTGAAAGTAAAAGTCACTGTTAAAAAGGGGATGATAGAAAAGCACTAATCCTTTGTCAAATATAAACGAGATTTTGTGTTGCACTCCAATGACACACATGCCATTTAAACTTGTCATCTAATTTTCCCTCTCAGTGGTTACATCTTCCACTACTGAAACATAGAGCAAAACAAGATGGCACTCCTGCATTCTGCTTATTGACATTGACATCTGTTTTTCAGTTCACTGTTCACCTAAGCACCTTAGACACCCCTCAGTAAGTTCATTTCCAAATCGGACTGTTTTATTTCCTTGTTGCCCTTGTGTTTGAACGTCATGGCCTGTACCCAAACTCACAGCAGCTGTGACTCCCGTGCATACAAATATTTCCTGCAATTGAAAACGGTCATGTGTAGGGCCCATTACTTTTGACTGTTTGTAGATGTTGTTGATACATGGCTATTACTCGTATAAATATGCAAAACAGAATTTGAATACAGCACAGCGAGTGGCTTGTTTGAGGACAGGGGTAACATTGTGTGCTCTTCCTAGGCGATGAATAAAACTGTGTTATTGCCTCGAAAGCATTGGCCTTTTATCAAACTACTTTAACCAAAACATGTAAAGTGAGGGAAACTTTTTCCTTGTTAGCTTCCCGCTGCAATGTACATTAGACACAATATATGTATTCATGAATACAACCGTTTTAACGCCAAATGCTTCCGTAAATGTATACATGATACAATACCTGGTAAAGTAAGCGCACACATAAGCAAACACACAGAGCGACCATTAGCTTTGGCTGACATGATAGCCATTAGCACCAGGTTTCTAGTTCTGTCTATTCCATTCCAAAAGACAGATCATTTACATAATGTGTGTTTTCCCCAAACGGTGTGAACAACTGGCACTCTGTGTAGGTTTCCTGCTGGCAAATGTTTCAAACTGACCTTGGGAAACGGTCCATCCGCAAACACTAAACCCATAATGGGCCTTTTACTTGTTTTCGTGTATATGTGAGCGTCCACAGGCGAGCAGGTGTCTGTTTGGAGTAAGTAGGTGCCTATGTGTGTGTCTAGAGCTGATGACTGGAGCCAGCCGGACGGCTTTTATATGTATTAATATTAATATGTGCCTGAGCTGCAGCCCATCTCCATCCTGCCCTGTGGTGCACCGTGTCCAAGGGCGCCATTATCATCCCTTTCTGACTGTCAGTGAACCTGGAGGAAGGGAAGGTAGGCACGCTGATCGCACTGGGGTCAAACAGTCAGGCTAATACAACTCAAACCATCAATAGTGCATGTGTAAAACATACTATGATGATGTGCTTGTCTACTGCTATTCTGTATGTATAGTGCCTCCTCTTATGGATAGATATGTGCTTAATACCTACACTGCGCCTCTTACAAAGTCACATGTAATGTTATACCGTTTGGATAGTGTCATAAAAACCCTGCACAGATGTTTATCAGCCACCTCTCTGTGTATGACAAGTGCAATTCTTTTGAATGAAGATGGTGTGTGTTGGTCCTGAGGGCAGTATTGATGACAATGTTAACCATGTCCCATAAAATCAATCAGTCAATGGAATATTAAATGTATATGTCTGGGAGCTTGTCAGTGGAGCGCTCAGGGGTGAATCTCCAATAGCCTGTCAAGCTTTATAGCCTTTTATATAGGGGATCCACCAACGCACCAGTGTTACCATGAAAATACACCTGTACTGTATATCAGCCACTAATGTCGCGGCTAAGACAGAGTGCAGCAAGCCAGCGCTTCTTTTCCTCTGTCTTTTTCTTTTGTGTAGAGACCCTCCCCTGTGCTACACACCAAAATAGATGAATTTCTCTTCAACAAAGGCAGTATGGTAATTAAATGGAAGATAAGGCTATTCAGAATGCCCAAGACTGTGCCAGGCAAATATCCTAATCAGCTTAAAATCAACCAAGTGGGACAGAATAACAAAAATCCAAATTGGTTGGTCTAGATCGCTTTTGATAGGGCTTTCAATATAATGCACAACAATGGCCAAAATGAATAGGAATCAAATTACAAGAGCTGTGATATGGCTTGAAACTGCATGAGGGAATTCAAGCACAATCACTTTTCAATGTGGCTTTCAATATTGCAGCCAATCCTCGCACGATTCATATCCGATCACAAATAATGTTTATCACCTCATATCTCTCTCCCTAATGGAAAAGGCCTAGTGTTGGGGTTTAAAGAGTGCATTCATTTTTAATGAGGTCTGGGCATTGGCCAGAATGAAATGAACAAGCAGAGTTTTGGGCCACAGTTACAGCGACTGGCAGTAAAAAGGTTGTTCTGTTCTTTCTAATGTGACCAGGTTATGTGGAAGTAGAAGTTGCTTTAAATGTCCAGTGTGTGTTTTTTTGTATTGTTTAGGGTTTATTTGCTGCAGAAAGTATGTTTTCTATACATTATGGAGTAATACTTTTGTATTTGGTAAATACTAATAAAAATGTTAATATTTTTTCCAAAGGAGTCAGTCATGTTTCAATTGTCATATAAGAAGTATTTCATTTATAATTAAGAGGTATTTTGAAAATATAATGTCCCATACTGCATCTTCACCCCTAAGAGTTTTTAGCAAAATAGTAAATGTTCTAAATAATCTAGCCTAATAGCAGACATACATTTTCAGTCTAATTCTGTTGAAGATATATCCCCTGCCTCCCCACAAAGCATGATTGGTGAGTGACTGTGCTCCCAGTGACGAGATCACTCTACGGGGCCGGGGATAAAATGTCGCTTAGGATAATGTGATTGCCCTTAAGGTACAAGGAGCTGAATTATATTCCCTGATTTATAATCTGAAAATTAAAGACTCACTCATTTTCTAATTTAATTCCACCTTCAATGGAACAATGTTCACTCTGAGCCAAATTGGCGAATAATGTTACTAATTCAGATGCAGATGTAATTTCTATTCGGGGGGCTGCGGCGCGCGGTGATGGACGAGTCCCGGATGGATCGTTGCCACTCCTATCTCCCCGTCTCGACAATTCCCCAGCAGTTGTGATAATAACCTGCGCAATAAAAGGAGGAGAGGCAGTGCTAGCCCGTTCCACTCCTCACACCCCAAGTCATCAGATACTTCATCTAATAGTATTTCTGTCCTTTTCGATGTCACTGTCTTAAGGCTCCTGCAGAAAACACTGCACCCGCCCAATAGCGTCAGCAGCATCAAACTGCATTACCGCCACCAAACTCTTAATAACCTGCATAATTACTGCCACGGTATGCAATACAAAAAAGTCATTGCAATAAATCTGCTGCTAAAAACTTGATTGAATACAGGGTAAATGTCAAGGTAATTATGAAGCGGCGAGGGTTAAAAGCAACGTTAAATCGTCCTGCCGAGCGCTGACATTCAAAGGAGATAAAGACAAGAGTGGAGGAAGGAAGAAGGAGATTGAAGTAAAAATGGAGGAGAGTTTGTAAATGTATCAGGCAATTGAAACCTAACTGTGACTCACTTGTCACTATTGCTGCTTATTTACTGCTGTGAGCGATTTGAGATGTGACCTCTCTATGGCTGGTTTCTTCCTGCGCGCTAATAGTCCCATTAAAGACTGAATTCATCATGTAAAATATCATAATGACACAAACAGCCTAGTAATGTGCATGAATTTTCAATTGCGTCTCCCCATTGCGGCTTAGCTTAGCTTAGTTAGCTTCAGTTGAAGCTAGCATGAGAGAGAGTTAAATGTTCACAATGCCTTGTTGGGGTATACATATATTACTTGCCATGTCAAACAAAAGTGGTCATAAAGAAACAGCAGCTTTATTGGTTAGCTTTATGGTTAGCTATCATCCATTACAAAACAATAAAGAGTTTAAGAGGCAATGAGAAAAAATGGGAAGACAATGGGAAGCTGGAGGCTCTCCCAGCAACTATGGGCCTGAGAGGGTGTCATTGGTCCTACAGGTCCTTACGAATATGGTTAAAGTTAGCGCTATGATTAAAAAGATGGTTAAGGTTAGGGCTATGGTTATGGTTAAGTGTTAGGAGATAGGTTTGTTTATTGGGGTGGGGTTACGGCCTGAAAAGCGTAACATCAGTTCCAGAGCTAACACTTCAAAATATACACATGCAAACATCATTCATTTACATATTCATTCACAAGGGCTTTCAATATTCAAGCGTGTCTTTGATGGATGGAAGACAGAAAAAACTGTTTCAGTTTGTGTGGATAAAATGTAAGACATAATTGAGGGTGTGCAAATATCACCAAATGAAAACTAGCAGAAAATATACTTTCTTCTTTTTGTAGTATTTACTCATTTTGAATTGCAGCTTCCTATTGCCTCGTATTGCTATTAGCTTATCTCGGTGAGCTTCACTTGACCTATCTCGAGCACAGCTTACAAGATTTCTCATACAATGTCACCTAATCTGGGAATTAAAGTGGAACAAAAGCCAACACTTCCACAACCTGGAGATTATGAAATCCTGGATGAGGGTCTCCAGAGGTCGAGTCATTTACTGGCCGTTCTGTGAGTGGAGAGTCAGGGGGGCTGTCGTGTGCCTTCTCTTTAGAGCCTAATGATCTGTGCTGCCATAATGACCCCAAGATGACAAGCCCCACTGAGGCCTCCTTTAGCCCCTGCTCACTCTCACTTCACTTCAGGAATAATGCAAAGAAAAGGACTTGTATTCCCCGCCTCTCTGTTTTGTTCTCCTCACTCTATCCACCTCCAGTCACTGTACGCGCCAAGGCTCCATGACAAAAAGCCAATAGAGTGAGCTGCCAAGGCTTGGAGCTCTGAGAGGGATAACTGGCGCAGAAGGTTAAAGCAACAATGTGCTCGGGCCCATTGAGCTGCTTCTTCTGTGTGGGGAGCTGAATGTGGATGTGGGCGCGAGCGGGTCTTAAAGCGCGTGTGTATATAAGGTGTCAAGGGTTGTTCAAATGTATATGCTCCGATATAACCAAAAGAACACCTGTTCATTTGTGCGCTCAACAGCTTCCCAAATAATGAGGCCTTCATTTGATTTCAATCTAACCTTAGTGATGAGTTAACAGAAACTCCAGGTACAAATTGTCTACCAGCATTGAGCTGACACTGGCTTTGTAAAACACTAATGATTTGTTTCGTTCTTTTTTGACATGTGAAGGGACATGCAGTCATTTGACGGGCTAAATTGAAAAGCAAAAGTCTGGATTTTCAGATTAACACTGGCTTTCCTTTTGCAGGTAACCATTTCAAAGCTACTGCTTGTGCACAGTGGCGACAAAGCTCCAGTAAAAGGTGTGATATCCCTTCTCCGGCAGCCATAATGGTGCCTTGTTTGAAAATGACAGGTGTACGAATGGGGCCCTCTCTTTTCCTAAGTACGGCAAACCGTGGTCATTCACTCGGCTTTGTTTTTAGCGTAATAGCCCCATTTACAAAATGTCGGTGAAATTAATGTGGGACAAATGCGGCGGTAACCGAGCCAACTAATTTTTGCTCATTCAACTTGAATTATTAATAGGTGAGAAATATACCATATGCTTTCAGTGGAGCGGCATACATTCATTTTATACAGAATTGCCGCTGTTTTGTGAAAAGTATAAGTAGCTTAACTGCTCTTTTCAAAGGAGTGACTTATATGGAGACCTTAATGATGTATAAATCAGCCCACGTAATTATGCTTCCAGCTGCTGCCTCGGGCTGGGCTGAAGCTATAGGCCCACAGCAGCACAGCCCTCATCACCTAAATCCTGCCTAATCAAACCAACAGAATGTATACAAAAAGTCAGCAAATTAAAATAAAAAATACTGTTCATACCTATTGACTGCCATTTTTCAATAAAGTATGGCTGTATAATTATACTCAATTTGTGATACTAATATAAAATGACTACAAATAACACAATATATTTCCACATATTTTTGTCTTTTGTCAGAATAGGTAAGCAGTATTATATTTTTTCATATTATTTTTTTCTTTCAATATAGAAGTATGATCAATACATCAGCCTTTGGTCAGTTGATATTCTGTTAGTCACAACTCTTCACCACTCCACTCTCATGCAGAGCCATCATTACTGATTTGTGAAGCATCTGCACAAGCGTTTGTGTTAGGAAAGAGATGGGGCACCCCCTGGTGCTCAACTATTGCAACAACTTCAAGCCGTCTCATTCAAGCTTTGTGTGCTTGAAGAAACTCACCCCTTTTGGTACCATTTGTACCTTAAGATTCTGTAAAAGGCACCCTCATTCTTGGTGTAAATCTTTGCTTTTATCCATGAATACTTTATTTGTAAATAACACACTGTGCTCAGTAGTACACTAACTTTGTTAACTAATTGTAGATTGGTGTGCATTAAGAATGTTGCAAAATAAAATGCAAGTGAAAATCCTTTCAAAAAGCCAGAAATTCCTTAAAGGATCAAATGCAATTCAAGAATAGGAGAATATTTCATAATGTCTACTTATGTTGAGGAAACTGGAGCATGACTGTATTATTCTGGTGTGTGAAACCACACACTTTGCATACATGTACTCTATTTGTTTGGAAGAGCTGAGAAAGATGCAAACTGCTGCAATAACCTGGAATATAGCCTCTGGAGAACAACAAAGGCCTCCAATAATACAATGGCAATGTGTTTCAATTCACTTCCACAGAATAGGCACAAACCAGAGTTTACATGTAAAGATTCAATGTTTATACGT
>JAVQJW010413159.1:0-10857 GCA_036025195.1 Hypseleotris klunzingeri
GGTTTGAAATGTCACTAGCTTACAACAGGCTGTTCATAACATCTCACCATTTTTTGCTTTATCAACAGTAGACACGCCACTGTTCATGAGAGAGATACAGTATAATGGATGTCCCTGACTAACATCTTTGAATAGAATAGAAAAAGAGTTAGTCCTGACTGGCCAGGCTACATGCCATCTATGTTGCCATCATTTTTTCTTTAATGTTCTTTCATTTTTCTGTTCAGTTTCATGCATTGTTTACTTACTCCTCAGTCATAATTGGGGGTGGAAGCATGGCTGCCATTCTGCACCTATGCCCCCTCCTGAATATCATAACCACATAGTAATACTAAGACATTGATATCTGGACAAAGTGTCTTGTCCAAGTACACAACAACAGTATACGCTCGGACACACTCTTGTTGCAGGGCGCATGCTTACCCATTGCCACCCCTTTGATCCTGGTTAAGCATTTTGTTTTGCGAAATATGACTCACTACGTTTTTTGTTCATTTTTACCAAAGCACTATTTCCTTCTCTATATCCTAAAGACACTGCAGACTGTAGACAAGTGGAGTCATGTGGGGTTACCAGGTCCGGCCCTTCTCGAGTGAAGCCACACGTGTCGGCCGCCCCGCTGACAGACACTGATTTAAGGCTCATTTCACAGCACACTGAACATTTTAACAACTCGCAATCAGAAACCCACCTTTAGTAAACGCTGAGTCACCTCCGCACATCGTTCGGCGGCCAAGGACATGTCCGGGTGAATTCAGCTATCTGGAAACACTACGGGGCGGATGTATTCACCAGAGCGGGCAGCGGGGGGCGGAGCTAGGACCTGAGATGACCCTCTGTCAGGTAAACAAGTCAGGAGAGACAGGCTACAGTCATGAAAAATAAATGAATGGTAGACAAGTAGAGACCTTAACTGCTTTATGTGATGAGCTATGTAAAGCAGAAGTAGTCTGTAAGTATCCTAATATAGAAAAAAAATGTTTGATGTAAAGTTAGCCCGCCCAGCCAGACTAACTTTTGCCTTTTTTTCTATACGGCGAAGTTAGTCTGGAACCGCTCCCATAGACGGCCGTTTAAAGGCGGGACTAACAGGCGCAAAATTAACCAATCAGAGAAGCGGCGAATGCCAAAACGTATATTTTGAGTATAAAATGTATGTCCTCATCTAGCTTTTGTCATCTTTCTTACTTCACTAAAGCTGTAAATGATGCATTGTTGTGACAAAACATAGCTATTATACAAATGCATTCAAAGATGAAAACTAATGCCCATATTTAGTTTGAAAGTAGGTAGTAGGTAAGTGGTAGACCAAAGCAAAAGTAAATATTTGAGTTTGCTGAATGGTTTGTTCTTGCCATAAGAAACACAAAGATACAGTAGAAAGGTGAATAGCTTATCATTTGATTTTGGCTTGGCAAAAATGTTAAAATCTGACAATCATCAAACACCACTCAGCAATCACATGACAACTTGGGTTGAGTGTCTTGCACAATAGTAGCATGAACCAAGCAGGCATTGAACCGTCAACTTTCTCGTTTGAGGGCAAGTCACTTTCTTTCCCTGGGCTATTAGCACCATGAATACACAGTGACGGATTAACTAAGGACTTGATTAACTTGACACTGATTTTTTAGACATTGAAATTTCAAAGAATGCTTTACATTTAAATTTTGTGCACTTCCAATGACAAATAAAGCTTATGATTCTGATAGATTTTACAATTGTCTTCCAGAAGTGACCTGACTTGGCCTTGCTGCCTCTGTTAAACCAACTTCTCATATTGAACTAATTATAATCTTACATCTTTTCCCACCATTACAGTGACGGCTAACTTATTACTTCCGTTGTCAGGCAGCTTTCCCCGCTATACCAATGTGAATGTATACATACTCCATTGTCCCCCTGAGACTAAATTAGAGCTTACCCAAAAACTCCTCCATTGCGGCCGTGTTTATGTGCTGCCTGTTTTAGCCGGGCCCACATTAATATAAAAACTTAATAGATCCCAGGGAGACAAGGCAAGCTAAGAGGTAAATGACTTGCCTTTGATGGCGCAGGAGTGTTGTTCTATTCAAACCAACGCCAGAGAAAACACGTTGGGCCTGCCGGGGAAATTAACGTCACTTGTGTGTGTATAATAACTCCCGATATAGAAAAGTGATTACAGTTTGGATGTGCCTTGCTGCTCATTATTTCAGTGAAAAGTGAGGCGAGTTCAGCCGAGAAGTTCCAGCTTGTATTTGGACGTCAGCTTTACTGGAATATTGGACAGTATGGAACAAAAAGGTAAGTCTTCTACTAGGTTCTAGGTTACATAATAGAGAGAATACAAAATAAAATAGAGACCTTAATTAATAAAAATGGCTAAGTACAACTATACAACTAACTATCCATAATTGATTCAATCTTTAGAACCATACTGGTGGTAGTAAGTGATTTTTGAGGCACATCTGTCCTTGGGCAGGCTGACGAGGCATGGCTGATTGCTACCTGTTTGACTAGCACCAAACACAAAATCAGAAACATTGATACAGTCTGTCATCTTGCATAAAAGAACACATCAGCAATAATTGCTTAGTATTGGAATCCTACTGTAAAGCTGTGTCCAATTGGTCCCACGTCCCATTGGTCCCACATCCCATTGGTCCCCAGTCTCTAACACTTTTTATTAATTAGGCCCATAGACAATACCAATATTTGAAAATTTTGCCCATTCATCCCACAGCCCACTGTTTTCACATTTCTAATATTTCCTGCCTCAACCATTAACCCTCATCCCAAACCCCCTAACTTCTAACCCTAGCCAGGACCAATGGGCCCAATAAAAAAAACGTGCGATCTTGGACCAATGGGCTGTGGGAATAGTCTACATCAGTGACACTATTAACTAGCACATTTTTTCATATATTTGTCGTTCTTTTGTTGCTATTTGTATATTCCGATTTGATTCTTCAAATTTGACCCACTGATACAATAAACATGCGCAGCTTTCTAATAAGAGGGTTAAACATTTGTCCCAATTCCAGAAAGCATTTGTACGGCTTAATTTATTTGACTAACTGCAGTGTGATAATTGAATTCTCCCATTAGTCATCTCAATCAGGCCCTGCTTTAATAGCGCGACACCGTACCCATTTAATAAAAAAACACAGTGACCGCAGTTCAATGAGTTTGGTTTTGACAAAGTAAAACTAACGAGCTTCATTTAGCCAGGAGTTCACCACTATTCACCCGAGATACACCTCAGCGCGGAGAAAAACGGCGAACCTTCGCTTTGAAATGCAAATGCCGCCTTCAATTAGCATAAATAGGCGCGCTCCCCGTGCTATTGTGAGGCTTTGTGTTGAACAAATGAGGCCTGATTTACTTAAGAGCTTCACTCAGGTTGTGATTAATGAGTAAAATGATAATGTTGAGGCGCAGCGCGGAAGAAAAGGGAAAGTCTGCACATTAGAGGAAAAAAAAAACGGTAATAATCCGGTCCTCCCTCCAGACATGTATGGTAAAGAGAGTTTGATGATGACTCCAGTAGTTTTTTTTACAGCGTTTTATCTACACTTTAATGGATATTCAAAGCAAAGTCAAGACCCTGTAAGGAGAAGTAAATCTTTATCAACAGAGACGGCCACTTTAACTTAAAAATGATATTATAGTCTATTATAACTTGTCAAATGGCTAGTGTATTTTTGAAGTCAATCTGGGCAGTGAGCTAAAATGGCAATCCCTGTCTGGAACCCTAACCATTTTGTCTCTGGCCAATCTCCCACTTCCTAGCTAGTCAAAACCAAACAACCAAAAATGGAGCAAAGAATGCAAAAAGCTTCTTATGATGCTGTGGGTTCAATCCCTGAGGTGATTTACCTACAATCCTACAAGACTCTTTATCTTCCCTGTGTTACTGTGTATCTAACTTTCAATTCTGAGGACACTTATCTACAAAGACCTATCTTTACTGAAAACACTACAACAATTGTGAAAAAGGCTCAGCAAAGACTACATTTCTTAAGGATACTGCGCAAAAACAATCTGCAACAAAACCTGATGGTGACCTTCTACCGCTCCATCATTGAAAGTGTCTTAGCGTACTCTGCTCTGCAGAAAGTCATCAAATCAGCAGAAACATTGGCTGTCCCCTACAATCACTGGAAGAAACTGCGGATTCAAGATGTCAAAAAATTCTTAAAGACAATACTCACCCAGGACGTGAACTGTTTGCCCTCCTGACTTCAGGAAGAAGATACAGGAGCCATAAAAGCCGGACTAAAAGACTTGAAAACTGCTGTTATCACTGGGCTATTAGCACCATCAATACACACTGATGGATTAACTAAGGACTCCATTGACATGACACTGATTTTTGAGACATTGAAATTGTGTTGCACTTGCACTATCACTTGCAATGACAAATAAAGCTTCTGAGATCTCGCCATCCAATGACATGCATTTGTGTCATTTTTTTATCCTAAACTGCCAATATTGAATACACGCAAAAGAACAATCAATCTGTCATTCATGGTCTTTCACCTGTTTCTGCAACTAGATGCCATTGATGAAGGTGAACCCTGCCTCTTTTCCCAACATACAATATTTCCCATTTTTGTTTTAGCCACTATTTATCTATTCATTTTCATCAGCATATCGTCTAACTTTTATGAATACAATAATGATATTTTCTTCTCTGCAATGTTGATTGCCCCCCATATGCAGACAGTTAGTTTACTCCCCTCCCACATACTTCAAACTTTAGTGCACTTTTCCCCATGAGATTAGGGAGAGAAGCCCTTATTTCTGGATCGGGAGCCGCTTCTTTACGGTCTCTCTAATCACAATCTTCTTGGCGCTGATGAGGATTTACACGGATGCTGCTCCTAATTCACTCCACATCTCTGGAGGCGGCGGGCTGAACGAGACCTCATTAATGCTCGCTATGCAAATAAGCCACTATATCTGTTGGCTGGAAGTGCAGGACTGACCTTTTTGGCCCTGGTAGAAACAGCCCGGCCGGGGTAATGACAAATCAGAATTTATGGGCCCGCGTAGATTTAACGCCAGAGTGCTTTCTGGAACCGATCATCTGTGGAAAGTGTAAGGGAAACTTCAGCATGATGACAAGTGAAGGCAAACTGCGGTTAACGGTAGTGGAAAAGATGTCTTTGGTTTAGAACAGCGAGATAAAACCACACTTAAAGTCTCCATGGGATGTTACTGTAAGGCATTCATCTTCTAATAGTTGGGAGATGGGTAATTGTACGTCAACAAGCTTATTAAGTTATTACAAACAGTCTTATAAAATCTATAGACACAATTTTGACTTATGTTATTTTTTAGTTATCTAATTGTTTGTCTATTTTTATTTTTTGTGATGTATGAGGGTATGTGGGTAAAAAAATTTAATTTTAAATTGAACTGTATTGGCAAGAATGTGAAAATGTAAAACTCTGAATTGACTAAAAACAAATTAAATAAATTGCAAACTATATGACGTGGAATGCATAAAATTTTAAACAAATGCTTGTTCACAGTATCCAATGGATCAACACGGAGCAACTTTAGACACGTATTTATGTTATCAACCTACGTATGCTGCCATAGTTAGCTGTTAGCTTACCTTATTTCTCTCCTGTTTCTATCCATTTTTACACAGACTGAGCATGGAACCACTTTGGACGGTGGGAGAAAACCGGACTACATGGAGAGAACTCACAGCAACACCAGGAGGACATGCATTTATACACCATGTTGCAAGTTCAAATCTTAATATGTTTTTACCCATCCACCGTCTATTCTTTAGAGTAGACTACAGTCAGCAACAGTTTAGTCAGAGAAAAATCAACTTCAAAAACTTCTTATTTAACTAAATGTACTTTGTCTCGGGCTTGATAGAATGCTAGAATAGCCTCACTTTTTACATGCCTGAACACAATTGGCAGCTAATGAATGAAAAAGCGTATATCTCACAACCTAAGTTAATGACAGACCTACCTCATTTCTTTGTTACATCTCCCGCTGCTCCACCAATCACAGCCCGCCGCTAAAACCACAGCCCCTAACACTATATCACACTAGTTATTGGAGCGTTTCAGTAAACAATGAAAGCAATTACGTTGAGGATTCATATCTTCGGGGCTATTTTCCTGTCGCGTATTTTCGTGTCTATGTGTTCCCTGATAACCCATACATTTTTCATAAAGCGTCGGAAAGGAAACGCGCTACATAATTCACTTTCACATGCGCAGATGGGACTGGGTGCGAATAAATAGGCTCACAGATGTTCAGTTCAACTCCTGCTTTAATCATAGACACGCATTTGGCGCGAACGCGTATTAGAATCTGCATTTCGAAAAGCACATGTATGATTATATGTTGCTTTTTCAATTTATTCTCCAGGTATTGTTATTTGTGAAGTGGTTTTGCTCATTTTTTCTTCCAATTGCCAGCGTATTTCCGAGCTCAGACTTATTCCCGACAAAAACGAGTTTGCAGCTGCTGGAGTAGTGGTTATAAAGTCAACCAACTCTATATTCAACCAGATAACAGCAAAGCTACATTCACAGCATTGGAGTTTTGAAATGGCTTCTCGTCTCTTCATATAAGGATTAAAAATTGTGGATTAGAGGTGAAGTATTAAGATTTGTATGTTTTAAATTAGTCTGGTGGCAGAGTGGTTAGCGCTAATGGCTCTGAGCAGTGAGGCTTTTGTTAACTTTGAGAATGGAGTCTGCATGTCCTCCCTGTGTTACTGTGTGTTCTGTCCATCATTTGATAATTGGCATTTGTTTGAATAGGTGAATACAAATAATCAATTCAATGTGAAAGTCTATTGTTCAGGGTGTTTACCAAATAGTATACAGTATTTGAATGAACTTAACTTTTATGTTATGTTTCATCAAAGTCAGGTTGGAACAGCACACATTTGGAGTCTTCATTGTCAAAAGATTTTATTTACGGAGGGAAAAAAGTCTACATGTTTGAGCCAGAGGCCAGGCAACCTCTGAGTAATGGCTACTTATCTGTCTTGAAACAGTGTCTACTCTCGTGTCTTTGGGCAAGACATTTAACAAACATTGCCTATGTATGAATGTGGTTGTGTGATTGCTATTAGGCGGTGTTCGGAGGGGCTGGTATGTGACTGTGGAGTGAATGAATGGATTTAATTGTACTGTGGGTATCTGGAATGGCGCTAACATATCTTGTGTAAGTGTTCATTATTATTATTATTACTTGATCCATTAGCATACCATTGGTAGCCACGAGGACGTGATTGAGGACTATACTGTTCTCAAGCAGGTCTCTGCCTACCAGGTGGACTCGGGGAGGGCCATAAACCCACCAACAGTCAGCCTATAAATCCTATGCTCACTGACTTTCAAAACAGAACTGAAGAGGTCGGCTGGACTGGTCAAGGAAAGTTTTTCTACACTTAAAACCTTGTCCAGATGTCCTTTTCAACCTTCAGAATGACCTTAACCTGGATAAATGACAACCTTCACCGCCGTCTTATTATTACTGTTTACTCTTCTAGCAATCACATTCTTTCATCACCTCTTTCATTCACTAATGGCACATGAGAGAATACCAAGGGCAAACAGCACTGCCTGACTCGACCTCTAGCATACCACACTCTGAAAATAAAGATCTCAAACGGGAGAAATGTTGCCTAGGAGGACTCTATACAATTCACCACTATCCCTTTCAGACCCGGTTTCCTCCATCATTGCTCAAAGTATGATTTCAATGCTTAAAGTTCAAACCAGGATTCATGATGTTGTTGTCTGTTTTAGCTGTTAGCCTCCTACTGTCAACAGCTTTGTCATTTCCAGGATCTTCCATTTGCAGTCAGTGTGGGTGTCATGTTTATTGTTTGCTGCTAGGGATGCAGTAAAGTAGATAATTGTGTACTGGGTTGAACTTTCATAGATCAGCTCAGGCACTTGTAGAGTAGAGGACTCATTTTAGCATCACCACACAGTTTCATGCAAATTTTTTATTGGTTTGTTCATAATCAAACTGCCAATAAAAAAATGAAATTTTTTTTTTAAAATATTGTTAAATAATAAGCAAAACACATGATTTGATACATAGAACTTAAAATACACCAAACTTATAACAAACAAGGACCTAATAGTGCCATAAGTGTCATCAAACTGGAAAAAAAAAACATTAAATTAATTTTAAAAAATACTATTAAATAATAATAAAAAAAAAATTGACATTAAAACACACTAAACAAAATAACTGACCTAATAGTGCCGAACCTAACTAAAAAGTTGGGTTGCGATTTCAATAGTCAAACAAATGTATCCCCTGAAAAAAAAAGATTTGAGAACCACTACTTTAGTTAAAGAAAAACTTCAATGCTTATTAAACTAAATGTACTTTTGTTCCTGGATTCCAACAATAGCACCACTTTTTTCTATATATAACTGGCTGAGCATAATTGGCAGTTACCGACTAAAAACCCATATCTCACTTTATAAGTTAAGATAATTGTATATTGAGTTGAACTCTGGTAGATCACTGCTGGCACTTGTAGAATGTGACTCACTTCGACATCACCACATGGTTTCACAAGTATGATGAATGTTACTGGTTAGTTACTGGTTGCTTATAGTTATTGGTTAGTTATAGCTACTGAATAGTTATAATTACTGGTCTGGTGGAGTCAACATGTCCTGCCTGTGTTACTGTGGGTTCTTGCTGACTTCCCCAATGGTTAAAACTGTCAACTGATTAACCAATCATTAGTTGCATATTTGTAAATGAAAGGTCTATTGTCCCTTAGTTAAAAATGTGTATGTATGAACTACGATCAAAAAGTTTTTCACAAAAAGAAAAGCAAGGTATTAAAACAATAAAAAAATAAATAATAATGTGTATGAAGTTCCACCAAAGCCCAGAGATAGAACAATACTTTTAATTAAATTGTACAATGACTACAAACATTGAATTAATATCCTCTAAAAGTACTACCTACTGTATTTCCCATTACACAGATCCATGGAGCTTATATTAACATATTTTTAAATCTTTGATCAAAGTAAAGTTAATAAAATCTTTGCAGACACCCATCTGTAACAGGACGTACCGATTTGGGTCCTGTGTGACAGTTGTATTACTTTAAACAGATGTGATTTTTTGTGCCGCGGCTGCCTCTGGAGATTAGACTGTTCTTTAATTAAATGAACCAGTGAACCTGACTGGCACTGCGCGAGCCTCCGCCATTTTTCCTCCCCTCTTCCCGATATGAGAGAGTTCCGGCAAAATGTGTCAAATCTGAGCAAAACCAACAGCTTGCAGGCACACTTTTAATTTAGTTTACTCAGCCGCACGTCTTTATTTACACGCTTTTATTGAATAAAGTCATTAAAGCAGCAAAGTTGATTATTTTCTCCTTTAAGCACAAAAAACAGTGAACTCGTTTTACATACAGTGATTTATTCTGGCCACAAAGGACTGAGAATGAAGGTTGGTGCAATTTCAAATTTTTAGACTGTTAATATTTATCCACAGCATAGTAATAAAAAAAATTGCGTATTTTTAGATGGAGTTTGAGGTGGCAGGTAGGGATGAATTCAAGATTTGTTTTAAAAGGTGGGCAATCCTTTGTTTCCACAACTAAATGATTAAGTAATAAACATAAACCATAGTGTGAACATAAAGAATAGTCTATTGCGGTGTTTTTAAACCTTTTTTGATCCAAGGCACACTGTTTAGTTAAATAGGACACCATCCACCTAAAGTATAACCAAAAGGCACTGTGTTACGCATGAGTCTATCTGATTTTTCCCATGATGTTCCAAAATTCTAGTTCTTTTCGATGAATCTAAATAGCACCCAAAACATGGCCCTGACCCTAACCTTAACCAAACACAAGGACCAATATGACACCCTGACCATGGCCCTGACCCTAACCCTAACCAGTTAAAATCCTGCCAAAACCAACAACTTAAATGTTGGTCCAGGAACAACAGCAACATGGAGAAATTAGATGAACTGTTGCCTTATATAATGACAAAACATATAATTAAATCTACTAAAATGGAACTGTATTGTAGTTTAAGGCACTCAACAATGGCAATTTTACTTTGGCTTTTAATCAAGTGGAATTTGAAAATTTCTCAAGTGGTCTCCGGCACACTGGCTGAAAATCAAGGGTCTATTCTACATCATATATGAACGCAGTACAGTTCACTGAAATTTCATGGAACAATGGCAACAGAAACCACTACAGTCACAGAGCACTCAATAGCATAACCAGATTACTGAACTACAGAAAAGCATCAATAATGTTTAAATAGTTATTCGGATAATGATTATGTTTTTCTCTTTTAGTTTTCTTTTAGAGGTTTTAAAGTACCTGTGAAAATGTTTTCAAATCAAGAGTTTTGTGAGTAGTAGGGGTGTAACGATACACCGTGCCACGAAATTTCGCGAACCAAAAAAACAACAACATGCATCATGTACGTAAAAGTTGTACCGCGAAACACATTTCTATGACATTTATTTTATGTTTCTAGGCCTAATATTTACGGAGGTATTAACAGTTAAATATTCATAACTGTTTTATCAATTAAATAATATAGCGTTAGCACTAAAAAGTATCCGACGCGCGGTGATATAACATTATAGCGGACGTAAATCTGCGATGATTTGAAATACTAATTCACTTATTTTACTCAAAACAATCCCAAAACATGTATTTACTCACTCTATCGTAGTTTTATTGGTGAGAAATCTGAGTAGTGAAAGGAGGAGAGGAGACGTGTGTTTGTAGATCTGCAGCTCCGCCCCTTCCCTCTCAGGGAACAGCAGCTCGTCTCAACAGGCTCATGTCAGACTTTTAGGAGCAGATTCACC
>JAVQJW010413827.1:0-10161 GCA_036025195.1 Hypseleotris klunzingeri
AGTGTAGTAGTGTATAATGCCATTTTCTGCCCCATGATTTTTGTCAGCATCTTAAATTATGACAATATAAAACAGAGAAATTTATATTCATATTCTGACTGTAAATAATGGTGTTTTTATTTTATCAAGGATTCCTGGGCTTGTGCCTTTCGCTTCTTCAAAGTGGAGTGGCATACTGTCTAACTGCAATGCTAATATTATGGAGGTCAAACTCAACAAAACAGCTACAGTTTATATCAAAAAGCAAATCCCTCACATCAAGTCCCATTTATTTCTATTTTTAAAAAGCAGTCTTTGTGTCTTTTACAGAGGAATGTTGGCATGTTTCTTCCAAGGGTTGGCTTGCTTTTTGCTGGCCAGAACCTCCAGATCTCTGCATATCTTCTTACGGGTTGTCGCTGGCTCAATAATATCATCCACAAAACCTAGAAGAAAACAAGTCAGATACAATAGTTTTTGCAAAGAAAAGTAATTATAATTTACATTTAGAGATTGTAAAATACTAGTGAATATATGTACCTCTGACAGCAGCAGGGAAGGGGTTAGCGAACTTTTCAACGTACTCTGCTTCAGCCTCAGCCTGGTTTTCCTTTCCTCTGAAAATAATCTGAACAGCACCCTATAAAACAAAGAAAACTAAATTTACACAGTAAACAATATAAAAAGACAAAGTAACTAACAACTACGCAGGCTGGCCACTTTATTCGATAGGCCCTGTGTTACTATATAGTTACTATATAGTAACATATAGTGTCAAGGCTTTGTGCATTTGTTAAATATAATTCTCTGTTCACAAAAAAAGTCCAAAGGGCATTGAGGTGGAAATATGTTATTATTATTGGGATTAACAATTATCTCGATCATAAAAATCGCCACAATAAATTATCTAGCAGTATTTTAGGCAATATTGTCCCATCTGCTCTTGCATGTGAGTTTGCAGTTGTCCGTACCTTGGCGCCCATTACTGCCACCTCAGCCGTCGGCCAGGCATAGTTAACATCTCCTCTTAAATGTTTGGAGCTCATAACATCATAAGCTCCTCCATAAGCCTGAAAATATCAACATAAACAAAGTTGTAAAAGGGATTTCTTATTTTCAAACTATTTTTCTAACCTTAGGCCTTTTAAAATGATTTATTGACAGTTATACACGGCTGCACGGCTGCACAACTTTCATTTATAGAAACACAAAATAATAGGTTTCTCTTCTGGCCTATCTTTTATATTTATTGTATAGTTATCATGCAAAGGACAGAAGATTCATACTTAGCTCTCACATACCTTCCTTGTAATTATAGTTATTTTGGGGACTGTTGCTTCAGCAAAAGCATACAGCAATTTGGCTCCATGTCTAATGATGCCTCCGTACTCCTGTGCTGTACCTATTAAAACAGTGAGACTTTTTATTGACAAAATACAATTACCTTTAATATTTTAAATTGGGAATGAAGATTTATATATTTTGAGATTTTAAATAACAAAGCATATGCTAATGATTCCTAGCATCTGTAATTGCTATAGGTTGCGTTTAACTAATATGACAACATGGTGCAAGCCTTTTATGAGGATGGTTGTCTCAATCTTGTAGTGTACCATATTATAACAAGATGAGACAAATAATTGTGTGCAAATAGAGTATAAACAATGTTTTGCAAAATACCTGGCAGGAAGCCCGGCACATCGACAAAAGTGATGATGGGAATGTTGAAAGCATCACAGAAACGCACAAAACGAGCTCCTTTTACCGAGGAGTTAATATCAAGACAACCTGAAATAAAAGACAGAAAAAATAAACTTCAAAGCACAACATAATACCTTATTGAACATTATTATCCAAATTCTAGTCACTTATTTGATGACTTACCAGATGCCACCTTGGGCTGGTTACCCACAATGCCCACAGTGCGTCCATTCATGCGAGCGAATCCTACAACAATGTTCTTTGCATAGTTGGGCATAATCTCAAAAAAGTCTCTTTCATCAACAATCTGAAGGGTAACAAAAGAAAAGTTTAGTGGGCATTTAAGGTTGTTTGTAGGATCATCCTTTATAATGAATTGTGTCTTACTGCATGAATGATGTCCAACATGTCATAGGCTTTGGTTGACTCAAATGGTACAATTGTGTCTAAAAATGGTACTAAGCGATCACTAGAAAAATAAAATACATTTCCATTAAAATCAAATAAAGTGAAATTATATCTGTAGCAGAGTTTGTGTAGTTTAGTCACCTTGGGTCATGGCACTCCCTGATTGGTGATGGGTCTTTGTTGCTGAGTGGTAAGAAGTTGAAAAACTCCCTCAGGTTGAGAAGGGCATCAATATCATTTTCAAATGCACGATGAGCTACACCTAAGGATTTAAAACACAGTTGTTTATAACCCATTTACAATGTATAGTAATATTTGGCACAGACTAATTACAAACTGTAAATCTTACCAGACACAGTGGTGTGTGTTTTGGCTCCTCCCAGCTCCTCCTGAGTCACATCTTCATTAGTGACAGACTTTACCACATCTGGGCCAGTGATGAACAGGTAAGAGGTGTCCTAAAAACACACATAATCACAAGATCACTAACTGTAAACTGTTATCCATATTGCAGGTCGTTCAAATTAAGAACATTTTCATCTTTCTACCTTGACCATAAATGTGAAGTCTGTGAGTGCAGGGGAATACACTGCTCCTCCAGCACAAGGACCCATGATCATTGAGATCTGAGGGACTACTCCTGAAGCCATAACATTTCTCTGGAAAAGACACCCCAACATAACTTTACCATATTTGATATTTAACATAAATATACACTAGAAACTACCCATACCAGGAATATATCTGCGTATCCCGCCAAAGACTCCACTCCTTCTTGGATTCGAGCTCCTCCAGAGTCATTTAACCCAATAACTGGTGCTCCTACTGTCATGGCCTGATCCATTATCTAAACAGGAAAAAACATGACCATTGATCAGCGCAATACCATAGCAGGTCCTGTAAATAAAAAATACATAGAAAAGGAAAGCTCACCTTACAAATCTTCTGTGCGTGTGCTCCAGACAAACTCCCGCCAAACACTGTGAAGTCCTGACAGAAGAAAAGAAAGATCATATATATATTTTTAAAAATCATTGTACATTGTTATAACTTCTAAAAAAGAAGATCTATACCTGGCTGAATACATAAACAAGTCGGCCATTGATCCTGCCCCGGCCTGTAACCACACTGTCACCTGGAAACTATGAAAAGGGTATTAAGATACAATAGCATTATGTGTTACAGTGAGCTAATGTAATTTAATATGGGATTTATTGTACTTTGTTATTGTCCTGCTCCATCCCAAAGTCAGAGCAGCGGTGTTCCACAAACATGTCTGTCTCTACGAAAGAGTCTGTATCCAGGAGCAACTCCACTCTCTCCCGGGCCGTCAGCTTACCCTGCAACACACAATATATTACAATTGTTTCATAGTGAAAGATAGCACATACAGTAGCTGCCAATTGGTACACACATAATGGTTATAAAAGTCCATCTTACTGCAAGACAAATGTAACCTCTAACGTCTTTGTGTTTTATATCAAGGATGCAAAAATCTGCGGGTGCTTATATTTCTGTCATCTTTTTCTATCTATGCATGCACCTAAAACTGCAATACATAAGTCAAGCATTGAACCACGTATAGGACCTTAAAGTAGTGCTGGGTTAACAATACAACTTGTATCTTGGCAGGCAAACTTCATATAAAGTTGGCAATTTATATTCAGAATCTAAAACGATCCTAAGCACCACAAGGCCAAATAACTAAGCTTAGCCGTGTTTACATTAAGTTCCAGCTGACAGAACTTCAGGTATGTAGCCTAGCAAGGTTAGACAAATAGGTCATCTATTGGTCAGTAACAAAGAGTATTGCGAATCAGTAGTCTATTTGCACAGAAAAAAAAGTTTATGTGTTATAAGTGAAATGCAAACTTATTGTCATTGTATGATTTATTACCCTTTTGTGCTGTGCATCAATTCTCTTCTGACCTCCCCCGACCAGCGCTGCTTTTCGTTTATTGTCGATCCTCTCTTTGACGGAGAGATGGCTGATTGAATACCAGCGACAGTCCCTTTGTTGGCTGCAGTGTGTGCCCGTGGTCGCGGCCGCACCATGTTTCACCTGTGCAAAACTTCTGAAAGATATTCTAAGTCCGTTTAACAATCCGCAGCTGCTTCGAGCCACACTGAAGGCCGCCATGTTTGCTGTGCGTGCTAAGTGACAGGGGGTGGGGCACGTACGACAGGATTTCAGCCAATGGGGAACGGGCTTTGGAGCTTTGAGCCAATCAGAGGGTAAAATAGATGCTTCAAGCGTGAAATGGGCAAAGTCACACACTACTGCATATGAAGCTGGTTTCTATTTTAACTCTTTGGTCGTATTAAGGGTTAAACAATAATTTGCATAATAATATAAATAATGATTAATAACATGTCCAAAAACACGTGAAATTGCTGTATCCTGTGTGTCAACTTTACAGGGAATATGAAAAAAGAATGCCACACAATTCCCAGTTCATTTTATTTGTTAAAAAAAAATAGTCCTAACAACACATTTAAAATAGTGACCTAATTCAAAGTGTTTTACTTTAGTAACAACGAGACGTTGACGGTATTTTTATATTTGTCATTATCATTATCGTCATGTTCAGTCCATTGATAACACATCCTTCGTGGACTCTGGTAACCAAGGGTAACGAGAGGAAGTCTCGCGTGATAATCGACATTGAACATGAATCAATTGGGGGAAATCTCGCGTGATCTGTATGGCTGTCGCTGTGAGAAAAAAAGTCGAGAAGCGAATGATTGATGCTTTGGGAAAACGACTCGTTTGCTATGTTTCAACTGGAGACCACAAATAACTGTAGAGCGAATATTATTTGGCCAATTGTAGGCATAAGCTTGCAATCCCCTCATGCGTTTGATGTTGAGGGCGACCCAAGGGGTTCAGTACTACGGCAGATTTTTTTGCTGGCTAATTCAGTTAGCCGTGCTAACGCTAACTAGTTAGCTTTGTTTACATCGAGCGCGCGCCTGGAGCACTCCTAATCGTCCACTAAAGATATTTGGAAATTTCTGCAGTGGTGCATCGAAATCTACAGCATCGACGAAGAAGCTTTTTCGGATTCTCGTTGGACTAAATGGATACCACAGATCTACTCTCGCCCTAAACGTTTGGTTGGTGTCGGAAGCTATCACTAGCACGAACATGCTAACCTTTTGATCATGAGTCGTTTGATCATTTAATTCCCAGTTAGAGCTAAGGCGTCAATAGACGCAATGTGAGTGTATAAGACAAGGCTACACACATTTCTTAGCTATTCTCGTATTTATTGTTTTGCTAAAGCCGTGCTTTTTTGAAGTGAAACGCGTTACACCGGTGATGCTAACATTAGCTAGCCACCTGCCGTGGTAACGTGCTTGCATATAGTAAACCGCCTCACTATGGTCGCAGCCTGTTGTGCTGTTTATTAATAATTCATACTATGGATGCATTGAGACACTCAGGTGACTGATTGCTGCTTCACAACTCGGTGTTGTTTCCCGCCCCTCTTCCTCTCTGAGGCTCGGCTTTAGTCCCATCTCCAAAGCAGCGAGTGGCTGTTTTTTTCCCGGGCCGCGTGTCCCCGGACCAGCGGAGGAGAGCGCTATGAACGTCGTGAATGCCACCGCTCTGTACGTGTCCGCCAGCCGGGCCGTGCTGCAGTGTGACCCGCGGCAGCCGCACACCTTCGCAGACATGTATACACTACTGCCCTTCTTCAGACAGTCCCTGTCCTGCCTCGTCTGTGGTGAGTAACGCCTATAAACATGCATTGTGTTATTACTGCAGGATTCTGCAGATGTGTCCTGCCTGCGTGTTGATTTACGCAGGGTAAATTATTTTAATTCTCGTATTGACGGAACTGCCTGTGGGCGTGCGTGTGAGTGACTGTGCTCGCGCCACGGTCTCCAAGGTAACCGAGACTGAGCCCAGTCATCTGTGCGCGTGTCAGGACAGATGACTCCTCTGTTGTTGTGCCTGCTGCAGCGCCATGTGTTTCCTATTCATGCTTTATTTACTCACTCTGCAGAGCGACTGGTACATCAACACTGGCACAGTTTTTGTTTTCAAACTGCTAATATTAACACTTATTTTTGACAATATATTTGACCTCAAAACTATTTATGGAATAAATTTTTGCTGCTGTTGCCTACAGCTAGGTTGTAACAGCAACAACTAAACTGAAAGGGCACTTTATATCATACATTATGTCATCAATGACAGCAATTTGGATTAGAATAATAATTATAGAAGAATGTTTTATATGATTGCTGATTTTTTTAATATCTTTGTGTTAGGTAAACTGCTTCAGGATCCTATTTCCCCAACACATTCGGACTGTCAACATTGTGTCTGCTTAGGCTGCAAAGGTCAAAAGATGCAGGTCAGGCCTCCGTGCAGTCGATGTAAGGACTATTCTTCGTTTGAAGAGAACAGGCAGTTGTCGCTGCTTGTGCAGTGTTATAGGAAGCTCTGTCTATATGTAACCCACTCACCGCTGCTGCAGTCTATAAGCAGTGAGGTGGGAGGGTCTCCAGAGATTATCGCCTTGTTAGACGAGGTGCTGTTGTCTGAGGAGATTGACGACCCAAGTTTAATGCATGAAGATGTTACTTCTTCTGCACCAGAGTCACTCACTCCGACTGAGGCACCCGCTCTTCCTACAGAGATTACTGCTGCTCCTCTTAACTTGTCTGATCCTTGTTCAAATGGACAACAAGAATGCAACGGTGAGCTGCTAGAGGACCTGGAGCCCTCCTCCCCAGAGCTGGAGGTGTGTGAGCTGGTGGAGGAGCAGCCCACAGCCCTCTCTGTGTCTAGTTCAGGCTGTGGTGGACTTGAACTCAGTTTAACCACTGCACCTTTAGCCACGACTACAGGGACCATGTGCTCACTCAGGGACACAGACTCGGGCAGCAGAGAGCTGGAGGAGGGCGAGGTGCTGCTGCTCAGTGTGGAGGAGGTGTTACAGACTTTAGACCCTCTCCAGCCCGGCAGAGACTCTCCTCATTTAGAACGGACACACTTAGGCACAGACAGACACACTCAGATGTACATACAGCTGGACGCAGCCCATAACTACACCCAGATTCACACAGACCGGACTAATGCAGTGACAGCTCATAGTGCTCACACACTCACACCCTCCCTGGACCCTCCTCCAATGTCCCGACCCCTGCCCATCCGCCTTAACCGCAAACGATCTCGTTCAGAGAGCGACCGCGAAAAGGTAAAGCCTCTCCCCATCTCCTCCATCCTCCAGGGCTCTGTGTCTCATGTACATACTTCTTACCCTCACCACACATTACACACACATCCAACACATCCAACTGTACCCACACATACATACTCCTCTCTACATAACGGCGCCCCTCCCAAAACAAGTCGACCTGCTCAGAACCACAGTAAAGGAGCCAGGAAGCACGTCGATCCAAACCCTAAAAAGCCCCACACCAAGCCTCGGAGCAGCGGAGGTTCCAAGTCTAAGGACCGAAACAAAGAACAGCGCCTGCTGTCGGGCTGCATCATGCCCCAGGCTCCGGTCAGACCTCCATACAAGAAACCAGTGGAGAAGAAGGGCTGCAAGTGTGGCCGGGCTACACAGAACCCCTCTGTGCTCACGTGCAGGGGGCAGCGCTGCCCTTGTTACTCCAACCGCAAGGTGAGAAGAGAGTGATGGGCCAGGCTTTAAATGCACTAGACATTTTCTATATTTTAAAGTCATCATACTTTTAATTTTTTTTCCAGGCCTGTTTGGACTGTATCTGCCGCGGTTGCCAGAATTCCTACATGGCAAACGGTGAGAAGAAGTTAGAGGCGTTTGCGGTCCCAGAGAAGGCCCTGGAGCAGACGCGGCTCACTCTCGGTATTAACCTCACGAGCATCACGGCCGCCGCAGCCCTCCGCAACCCGGCAACCAGTAGTATCCGCGGCAACACACTCCTCAACGTCAACACGGCAACGGGAACCCCGGTAACCACGGCCTTCCTGTCGCCCAGCCCGCCTCACGAGTCCAACTACGAGGACAGCCTGGAGCTGCTGATTGGATGAATCAGTGTGGTGCTTGATTGAATGTGACAGTTGCTTATTTTGTCAAACTGTACCACCCCCCCTGTACCACTGGGGGGCGTCTAAGGCAGCTATGGGTCTGTCCTGTTCATGTAATCTGCTCTTCTTCTGTGTTGAAAATGCTGAGTAGTAAGACTAGCATGGGTGTGCCAAAGCCTCCTGTTTTGTGCCTGTGTGTGTAACTGCCTGTCTCTAGTTCAAACATTTCTTATCGGTTACCATGTTACGTTCCTAAGGTGCTTTTTGTTAATATAGGCCACACAAACATACTGTAAAAGGCAATAGTAGGAACCCATATCATTCTAATGTCTAGATCTGTGTACACAAACCTAATGTTGAGAAAATTATCAAATTTTACAATAGCTTTTTCTATGTCCAAGTATTACTGTGTCTACGAATGCTAATTATCAGGACAACTAATCTTTAACCTTGTATGTTAACCGTGAATGGATCTTGTGAATAATCTATAGTCATTTTTTTTCACACACAAAGACTGTAAGCCTTTTATATCATTGACTCCAAGTACTGTCAGCTGATCGAATTTGTCTTAACGACTCGACTGATGTAGGCAATGTACAAGCAGCAAGGTAATGTTCAAAGAAGCACTTGGCTGGCTCCCATCTTTTTCACTAGATTTACTGTATCGTCAATGGTGTGAGGGTGCATAGTAAGCACTTAGTTGCATCGATTGGCCAAATTACAAGCTACTCAACCATTATCGGTTAACCATAGCAATAGGATGCACCAACAAGGAGCCGCTAAGCCCTTGTGCACACATTGTTTACAGTATTGTCTATTAATAACATTGTTCAGTTTTTGATAATGGGATTGTACATTGTGTGTTTAGATTAACTTAAAGCCATAGGTTTGTGATAACAAAATATAATATCTATCTGTGCGTGCATTTGCCCTTACCCGTAGTGTACCGACTGATATGCGACCAACTCAGAAACTATTTTTGATACCAAATGTTCAATAATCGGTTTCCACTGTATTTCTTTTTGTTTTACTACCATTTTGTTGCACCTTGTTGCCCTACTATAACCACATGAGGCTGTGTATTGTCCGTGTTTTGTGTTTACTGTCTCAGCTTTTGTTCGTCTAGAAGTCACGGCGACCAAAAAACAAAAATGACTGCCACATCTTTGACCAGTAAGTAGTGGGCGGTTACAGTACAGTATGAACAGAAGATCTCTCTCTCTCTCTACGTTACTTGTTTGTGTATGTTTCAAAATGTCTTTCTTTTGGGCATCACTTGAACCCTGGTTGAGTTTTGGTATTGTTTTTTATGTAAAAGCTCTTGTATAAGGAGTGAATTATGACTTATTGCTGAAACATTCACTGCCATAATATGGAAACATGTATTACAACATGAATTAAAAGATAGTTTTTTACTTTTTCAGTTTGTTGTCTTTTTGTCTAAGCATATGATTCAGTCTTATCAGGGTTCACGTGTTACAGTTGCGTATTCCAGCAACTAGGGCCTTCCATTGCAATGGTTTTCCACAGGGCAATCATTCAAACAATTGTGGCAGTTTTAAAGTCAATTTCTAACAAATGCACAATCTTTAGAACAGGTAGAATCCATGCCAATACAAGGAGGACACACAGACTTAATTTAAGGCCCTTGCCACAATTTTAACACATGTACACGGTTTTGAAAGCATTAGCCAGAAAATCTGGCATATGGTGCACTTTAGTGTGGGAGAACCCCATTTCACATATTGGAAAAATGTGTTTTATTTTACAAACAAAAATATATTATATTCAACTTTGTACAACATCTATACAAAAACACTTTGGTACATAACCCGTTTTACATTCACGTGTGCTCCCTTATTACATACATACAACATTTAAAAATACTATCAAATTACAACACGACCCTCAACATTCAATAAGCATCTATCGTCCAGCAATAAATTACTTTGTGAATAATAATATACTGCAATGGTTCACAAATGTCTTTATCCCAAAAACAGTTTAATTTCTGTTTAAATCCACTTGTAGGGGTCTTGAAA
>JAVQJW010413875.1:0-12807 GCA_036025195.1 Hypseleotris klunzingeri
TCAGGGTTTATTTGTACATGGTAACAAAGACATATTTAAAGATCACATATTTTCTCATTTTTATTCGTTTTACACTTATTTTAAAATAACCCTACCATATATATACTTTCATCTTTATATGTTCGTATTTATATAACATACAGCTTTCTGAACAGATTCTGGGAGGGATGGTCATGATCAGTTTGTTTCTAGTTGCATCAAACAAATGCAAACAAGCACACACAAAAACACAGACACGCTGACAAACACATACAGGCACACGCACACATACATACTAGCTTTGCAGGACATTAAAACCAGGCTACTCTTAAATTATTCTCATCCTCTCCTTTTGCATCAGTATTCCCAAACAGCTGAGGTAGAATCCTTGCGCGGAGTTGGGAGTGACTCTGTTGTAGTTGTCAGCAAGGTGATTGACACAAGTTAATCTGGGCTCCATCCCAGTGATTGGACATGCAAGAAAGAAGGGACTAAGACATAAAAAATAAAGATCATAATATTGTAATGAAAAAAAGTGAAAATAAAACTTAAATAAATGGGCAAGTCATACAGTGCTATTCCTGTGGCTGTCAGTATTCTGCCAAAACATAATGCTAAACTACCAGCTTTGGAAAAGAATTAAAAGTGATATTAAAGGCATAAATGAATGACACAGCCCCAAAAGGAAATTCAAGTAAAGACAAATATAGGGCATCACTTGTAAACAAAAATAAGAAAAAGATATAAATGGGGGAGATCTCCAAGTACACTAGACCACCACCGTTTTTACACAAAGCACAACCTTTTTACTATTAATTTAAATCAAACAGGAATAAATAGAGCTATCAATCTAAACAGTGAATTTGCTTAACCTCATCATGACAGCACTGAACGTCTACTAAGAACAACATCAAACATTAGTTTAAGGTGCAGTGTACAGCTCAGCTCCATCACAGGTTTCTAGCGAGATGCGACATTTAGAACCAGGCTCGGTGCAGAAGCTCAATGCACACACTCAGTGGCGATGCTTTTAACAGTGCTCTCCCTGATTCAGAGACTAACTGTAGCAGACTTCACAAAAACAAAAGAGAACCTTGTGTATTGAATATGTGCAACTACAGTCTTATTGCAATAGATATAAGCATTTGTCATAAGTAATAAAATAGATTTAAAAACTATTTTCCACCATTTTAACGATTCATGTTTGGCTTGGGTAGTGTTTGCTACATACACTGTACATCAAGCATGAAATTTTGAAAGACACTTGTTTGTCTTTTTAAATATGATTAGTTGCTAACTGAAACCGTTACATCTTAATGTATTTTTTGCAACATGGGAAAAATGTTGGTGGCAAAAATATGCCTATATCATAAAAAAAAAAAAAAAACTGAGTATACATTTTATAACTTGCATGAGTCCATAATTTGAAGGTATCTGTTTCCAATAAAACAAAGAAACAGCTATTAAGTAAGTATTACTGGTTTATAAGAAAACTTAGTTGAACTGAGGAAAGCAACAACCTTTCAAAGCTTAGCACCATAGTTTTTAAACAGGTAAAAAAATTAAATAAAAAATAAAAATAAAAATCACCACAGGAAGCATTAACGTCCAGATAAAATATGAAAGTAAAGGTCAGGGTGAAAGTATGGCTCGTGGTAAGACTGCACAGATGGGACTGTGGAGCCCATCACTGGAGGATGGAGCGATCATGATTACAAGTGTAGAGCAGTAAGAAAGAACATCCCAAAATGAATTTTAAAACAAACTCGACGCCCAAAAAACTAGGTCTTAGCGATGAATTAAATGGGTAAGGCTTGACGTGTTTCTAAGAATTTTGTTGCCATCGTCGTAGTTTCAGATTACCTTCAATACTCTGAGTGTCCAGCTCACAGGAAACAGTTTCAAAACAACTTGTGCAGAAGTTACCATTAAGCCAAGTATCACTTCTTATTTCTGACAGATGTTCTCGTGTGGTCTTATAGTGGCATAACCCTCCTCTTCCTCACCACGCTCCATTCAGAGCTATTTTAAATTAAGGCTTAAACAGATTATTCTTCTTTTTGACAAAGAAACTGACTCAGTTAAGGAAGCGCCGACATCTCCGTGCCCCGCAGTTGCAGTTGAGCTTGTTGCTGGCATCTTCAATGGGAAATTTGTAATCGTACGTGAGCTCTTCTCCTCTGTAGATCTTCCTTAAAGCAAAGATGACAATATGCTTCCGACCTTCCACATTGATCACTCTGGAGTAGCAGTTTGGTTCACACGAGTGATTGATGAATCGGGCTGCATTTCCGTGCATGGTGGCATCCACAACATCAAAGTCATCAATGCGGAACATGTAGCAACCAATGCCCTAGGAAGTTTGAATACAAAGATTATATTGGTTCTTCATTTATGTAAACAATAAAATAAAGCTCAAATTAAGGCCATCATCTACCAACCTTGCCATCGTAGTACTTTTCTCTTTTATCTGTAAGCACTGAGCGAATTACAATGCCGGCATATTCAATAACCATTTCTCCAGCTTCAATGTTCCTCTTACAGAAAAGGCCACGCCCATGGATAGCAGACCTGCAGCACATGTAACAGTAATAATATAATAATTAACAAAATATAAAAGGAGAAATAATTAAGGTGTTTAAATATGCTTCATTTCAGACACTTGAAACTTGTATTTGTGTATCAGAAGTGTTTTAGTCCACACCGCATTTAGAGTATGCATATGGTGAGCATGCACTTTTTACACAGGATGTACTTGTAAGCATGAGTGTGGTTTCGTGACTTATTGTATGTAATAATAGAATTGTGCTCTACAACAATACTTGGCATTTCTGATAGTGACCTGTAAACTCCCACTGCCTCTTTGGATGTTCTTTCCAGATGCCTGAAGCGCATGGCCATAGGTAACTCCAAACTAGTAGCCCGTCTAAAAGAAATAAAGAAGAAATATTAATGATTAATTATACATACCAATATAGATTAAAAAAACAATCATGGCTGAGGTAAGCCTGACCTTGTGGATTTGAGAAGAACTTCATCTTCTTCATCATCATAAAGATCTATGTCTGGAAGTTGTCTATGCTGAGAGGCCAGGAAGTTAAACATATCAAATGTTGACTTTCTGTTGAGAGAGTAAAAACACTTGGTGAGCCAACAGGTAATCCCCACTGTGAAGACAAATATAACAATTAGGACAATTGTTTCAGACGTACCTAACGTAGAGCTCAGAACGCGCACACCCAGTGGGATTGACAGGAAGGTCGTCTTCTTGAGAGAACTGCTTGAAGAACTTGAAGCTGTGCCTCTGACAGTGGTGTGCTCCGTGAAGTTGCTCGAGCAGAAACACCACAGTATCATGGACGAAGCCCAACATGCGGTCACCAGTCATCTTCTGAAATGTTAGAGGCCGTAATCTTGCAATGGCTCGTGCTTCCTGCACCCCGTCTATTACTGCCTTCCATGCAACTACATACAAAATGAAAATATGTTTAATATTTACAGTATAAACATATGAACAAATATGTAAGTTAAGAGACGTGTTAAAAATAGCTCACCCTCAATACTGTCTGCTTCAACACTAAAACCATCATCACTTTTTATTTCAAATCTTAGGTGTGGCTGGTCCTTGCCATTTGGATATTCCACTTCCTCGTCTGATAGTGATAGTTCATCATCTGAACCAGATGACCCACCTATAAACAGACACAATATTATTGTCCACTGGTCCCCTTTTATGCTGTGGTATACATATTATATTATTAAACATTTAAATACCTGTGTACTTTTTCCAATCAGCAACAGTACTGTTTTCTACTAGTTCCCATGGTTGTTGTTTTTCCTGATCACCTCTAGACAAGTAATCCCAAGGCTCAGACCTGAAAGATTATTTGAGTTTGAGTGATTACATTTTGTGGTTTTACTCTTGATATCATTAATACTGGTTGAAGAACAGTGTAAATGTCTTACCCAGAGCTCTCAGAATCACTCAGACGCTCCTTCTTCAGCTCATCTAGGTTCAGAATTCCTTTTACAGTCGGGGTCTTGATGCGAACGCCTGAGGCCCGGCTTGAGATACTCTGTCTGCGGCGATCCTCTGCTTCAGGGACAGGCTCTGGTGGAAGGAAGTCTACTTTGGATTTCTTGGTGACGATTCGATCAGAGAGAGAGGACACTCTCTTCATGCGGACGTGGGTGCGCTGGCGAGGTGCAGGAGCAGGTGCTGGTGCAGGTGGTGATGAGGGAGCTGATGCAGTAGGCTCTGGTTCGATTAACAAACCTGGAGGTAAAACCAGTGTAGAGGGGCTTAAGGTTCGAAGGCCGCTCCACTTGGGTGTGTAGTTACTAGCCATCGCTTGGTTAATAATGGCCTCTGCACTTTCTGCTGGAGTCATGGGAGGAGGAGGCGCAGCAGGAAGAGAAGGGTTCTCTGGAGGCTTGGCTGACTTGGATTTCTTGGATGAATTTGATTCTTTTTTCTTCTTTGGTTTTTTGGACTCTGGAACACCATCTTCTTTTGATGTTTTTGCATTTTTCTTTGTTTTCTTTGCATTAGCCGATGGCACAGTACCATTGCTACTGTGTGCAAGCAGCTGGGTGATTGTGGTTGGGTTTTGAACTGCAGGTGTGACGGAAGTTGCCACCATATTCGCCCCGGAGGGAGGGGCCGACATGTTACCGGCTGCAGCTAAAGTTGCAGACAATGCATTACTTTGTAAAAGACTGGCAATTTGAGTGACACAGTTAAAAGACGGAGAGTTTGGAGTTGGAAGTTGGAACGTGTTGCTCTCAGGGTTCTTCACAAAGATCTGCCCGAGGCGGTTCACAAGCAGGACATGTGGAGTAGGATCAACATTTGGACCTCCCACCTCCTTCACAGTTAAAATCGCATGTCCCGGTAAAGCCTGGGACAACACTGGCTGCTGAGGCTCCAGTGTGGGTCTGGGTGCAGAAAAGTTTATAGAGATGGTGTGACCTGGAGTGCTGTCTTTCTGAATGGATGTAGAGGTGTAACCGTTTAAAAGGACAGGCGCTGAGGTGGTGTGGAGTGAGACGGCTGGTGTGACAGAGGACGAGACTATGGTCAAAGCTGTAGACGACAATGGTTGTGTTTGTGCCGAGAACACTGGGACAGTAACCGCCGCTGTAGACGCAGTGGGCAGAAAAGCAGCGGATGTTGATGATAAGACTGGATCATTTTGAGGAACATTTATTAACGACTGCGTCACATCGACAGGAGTGAGGGTTGTCATCTTGGTAGACGAAGGATCGGCTGGTTGGATGCTAGTTAACTCTTGTGATGTTACTGGCTGAAGTGTAATACTGGCCACCTGTGGCTGGTTAAAAGCAGGCAAACACGGGACAATCTGCACAGGATTTGGGACATTTTGTGAAGAGTTTTGTGAGTCTGCAGTCCCAACAGTTGGTGGTGGTGGTGGTGGAGTACTTTGGCTGCCATTAGTAGAATCAGAGTGTTCAACTGTATTAGCTGTCATGTGATTCACTTGACCTGGAAGAGAGACTTCAGATGATACTTGCTTATCACTGTCTGCCTTTAAAGTTTCAGGACGTTTGGAGTGATGAGGGGTACGGTCACATTTTTCAAGAATCAGTGTTGGTCTTGTGGTAAAACTTAAGCTGGAACACTGAGCCTCTGAATTCAATGTCTTTGTAATTGCGTTTGGCAGTTTACCCTGATCTAAACAAGGCTCTTTGATGGAGGGCTTTGCATTTTTGGCATTGTCTGAACTGGAATCATGGGAGTTGTGGTCATCTTGATGCAAACGAACAACTGGATTTTTGGCAACTGAACTGAGGCCTGATGAAGAATAGGTCTGTTTATTTGATGCTGCTTCAGAAGAAGAACACCCAATAGGCTCAATGCTATTTTCAGAACCAAGATTTTTACTACTTTGATTTTTGTTTGGTATCTGAGTTTGACTAGATCCCTCATTTTTCTGAGAATTGTCATTAGTGGCGATACTAGCATCACTTTCCGTACCATCGTCGACTCCATCAAGCTGGGCTAATGTCTGAGAAGAAGAGGGAGGTTTGCAATGCTCTTTTGACCCGGCTCGACTGACAATTGTCCGTGAGAAATCAAAATAGTGCTCCATGTCATCATCTGAGGAGGTGTTTCCGAAATCATCCCTTGTTGAAGCAGCAGAATGCGGAAGATTGGCAACAACAGGCTTTCTTTTATGCACTTCTTGAGGGCTTTCCCAAAAGTCCTCGGGATCGTCCCCTTCCACCACTATTTGCCCTCCACAGTTCATGGCAACACCTTCATTGAGGAGCGTTTCTTCGATTTCTAGCTCTGTCCTCATATCCTGACCCAAAGAAATGATAGAATCCTTGTGAAATGAATTGAACAGAAAATCATCTTCCTCCTTCTGCTGCTCCATATCCCCTTTTGGTGTACCGTTAGGAGGAGAGGCATCTTCTGGCTCCGGTGAGGCCAAGAAGTTGTGTGGCACCTCAACTGAGTCTGGCTGGCTCAAATCAAAAGACAGTCGATTTCTGGGTAAGTGCTGCATTGTAGGAGAGAAGGACAGGCTCGGAGAGGGAAAGCTGGGTTCATTGTCTTGCCATGGAGCCTGGGGGAAAAATGATGAGTGAGTGCTGCTATGATGCCGGAGTGAGGAAGGATTTCTAGCGCCCCCTGGATGTGGTGAGTTTTCAATAGCCCCAAGAGGAAACATTGGGGATGTGGGCTGGGAGGATTTGCCGGAGCGCAGGGTCACCGGTCCAGGGCCTAGATGCGGCGGGGATATGTGAGCATGAGAGAGGGGGCTGTGGCGACGAGGTCTTCTAGTCTCATCAAAATCACTTATTGTTAAAATGTGGTGAGGCTTCAACGGGTTTACACCTTTAAAAAAAAAAAAGTATAATCAGCAACTTTGTCAGACACATTGAAAATTGTTTATTCTTATACTATTTTTCCTGTACCTGGACATGGAAGTGGACGCGACATGCCTCCAGCTGGTCTTCTGGGCATTTTTGGCTTTATTCCATGAGCGGACTTTTGGGTTGGAACTGGTGCAAAGGACTGCCCAGTGCGGGACTGAGGGTCAGTTAGGTCAGCCGAAAGATTTTCCGATTCTGTCAAGATAATTTGCTCCGGTCAGTATATGGACGTATTATTAACTAATGTTGTCATATTCAGATACTTACTCTGTGGTGGGCAGGGGCTGTGGGCAATGGTTTGATTGTGCCCCTGGTCAGGCATCTCTTCCACAGGATTCTCAGGTACAACAGGTCTAACCTCTTTAACTGTGCAAGTGTATTTGCAGCGCCGCTGAGGATTCACAGTGCTCCAATACCAGCGAGAAGATCTAAAAATAAAGCCACTAGGGTAATTAAAAGGTTCACTAAGCACTGTGCAGTAAATAAAAACAAACTTACTGAAACCCAACTGGAAACAGCCTCCCTTTTCTGGCTGAAAGTTCTGTTAGCACACCAAGTTTGTCAATGTGTAAGGAACCTGTTTAAGAAAAGTACACAAAATATCAATGTGAACCAGTGAACCAGTTTCATTCTAGTAATGCCACTCTAAAGAATGCCTTACCAATCATAACATTGATCAATTCTGGTTCAACTCCAGTCAGAAACTTTCTGCGAAGAGTGATGCCCTCAAAATCCACATAGACCCTATGGTTCACTTCAAATTCCTGGCCAGTTACCATCTTAACAAATTAAGACACAGTAAATGTTAACTGCTCACCAATAAGTAGTAATTACAATAGCAATGGGTCACTTACCTTGCCACTGATGAGATGTCTGTGTTTATAACAGTAGACCTTCTTGTCGTCCTGGAACACACACTGACGGGAGCGGGCACACATGAAGTGATAGTTGCTTTGACATGAGGTCAGACAGCAGCCCACTGTAGCACCTGGTTTGTTGCAGCGTTCACATCGCTATCAGAGGATAAAGAGTGACTGAGTCAATAAAAAATGACAATAAATAAAAGTATGACTTTTGACAAGCTCATCTCCTACCATCAGCCGGCCTCTGGTGACAGCACTGTGCACATGTAGTAGAGAGCCATTGTCTTCTTCAAACACCTCAGCAGACCACAAACAGCAGTTCACATGTGCCCACTCATTCTGCCCCAAATACAGCAGTCTCCCTGCCTCCTGAAGAAAAAAACAAAGTCAGGTAAAGTCACCTGTATAAAATCAGAACTTATTTTCCCACTTCTCACTTACATTTGGCTTAAGATCCCCATATTTCTGACACAAAGCGCACTGCCTGTTATCATCCTCTGTCCATCCAGTGTCTTGATCTGCTTTAGAAAGCCGACCCCTTTTACCTTTAGACATTTACAAAGGTAAAACAAATCAAATAGATTTTTCTTTAAATCTAACCTTTTATAAAATAAAAATTGTACCTTTCAATTTCAGCCTAGAAGGCCTGCTGGTTTTGAAGTGGTTAAATGGATCTCCAGTCGTTGTGGACACTGGCTCTTCTTTTATGGTCAAACTCTGTCTATTATCTTCTTGCATGCATCCAAGAGGAACTCTGGACTGGACCTCCCGCTCTTGCCATTGAGCATAAACATGTTCTGTTGTAGGTGGATGAACAGCAGTAGACAGCATTCCTCTGTGAAAAGCATTAAATACATGTTATAGCAAGAAGGGTTTTATGTACAAAAATACATTATTGATGCAAATAACACACACATCATAATACAAAGATATTTATTTATAAATAACTCACAATGGCAAGTCTTTGGTAGATGGGTTCCACACCTTTTGATCCTGTCCATTAAACCAATTGAAAACCTCCTCAAGAAGCTGAAACAAATAAACAATGTTAAACATTTAATGTCCTGAAAACTTGATGTTTTACAAATACAGGTCTCTTTGGTTTTCGTATTGATGCACCTTTAAATAGTAAGAGCGTGCCAAAGCAGTAGGTCTTTGCTCCTCTGGAAGAACCTCCTCTTGCTGAAGTCGATTTCTCACCATTTGCACAACATCTTCATGAAACATTTTCTAAAAGCACATAATGTGAAATATAATTTTAGAAATGAAAATAAAAGTTGACCACTACAGACCAACACACTTACCAATGTAGTATAAAGGCCTTTGTCAAACTTCTTTCCCACAGCTCGAAGGTCACATGCAGGCTGTTCCTCTATACCACTGTCAGGATCAACAAACTTCTCACACTGTAGCACAGAAAAAAAGATTAAAACGACCATTACAGAATATGAAAAACACATTTCACAAATCTGTAAGAACTGAGAAACTCACCTGTGAACACGTGACCAGGTGTTGTGTGAGGGTCGAGGAGAGCAGACAGGCCAAGACCTTCTCTATCCCTGACCTCAGCTCAATGTACAGCAGCTCCCTCCATGCACTGGGCTGAGTCACACTGCACGGCCGACATGAATACACTACACTCTCCGGCAGACTCGAAAGGATCTCATACAGTTCATCTGAAATTAAATAAAAAATCTGTTTTAAAACGTTTTTCAATTGTTGTCAAAAACAGAAATAAATCAATAATGCTTTAGTTACCTGTTAGATCCTCACACTTTGCATGAACCCAATGATTACAAGTGCCGCACTGCATCATCTGACTGTCATAGTCATTGTCCTCGTAGCATTTGAAGCAGATTGGACAATAGTTACCTGTTAAGATTCAATTATAAGACATATTTAAGTCACAGTACTAATTTAAACAGGAAATATGTGATTTTTTACATTTGTCTTACCCTGTTCATAGAGTTTTGAACATTCAGGACAAAGACCTTTATCATGGTTCCAATCGTTGTCCCAGCTCTTCCCTGGTGTGACTCCACAACTTTTACACCTTATGCATGTCATGCAAACCTGCAACAGCAATGCATTTGTAACAACATGGTTATACAATCACAATAATGTATAATGTATTGTTGTGATGATAATAATAAATACTTACCCAAGCTTTCCTCTTTTTATTTTGTTTTGGATAGTTAGGTCCCAGGCAGGAAGCATGATAACAGTTCTGACATCGCTCACATTCTAACAAAGGCTGCAAAAATATTACCTATAAATATTTTTGTTTAAACATTAATTATAAAATAGATTAATGCAACCAATCAAAATAAAGACCTTTGAGGGTTTGTTTTTTCTTCCACACACATGACAAAACTTGCATCTGCGACAGCACCAGTTTTCCTTGTTCTCGTCGGAGGGGCGCTCTGCTGGATCAAGGCAAAACTGGTGGAAGGGCTCACAGCATACTTGGCAGTACAGCATCTAAACAGAAGATTAACACCAATTACATTTAAAGGACCAGTGAATGGTTTTAAATGAGCAATGTTTAGGAAGCTTGCCTCGTGGTGTCCTTTACTGGCACACAGGAAGCACACATATGAGGGCAAAGGGGGAGCGGAAGTAAGTACAGTCAAGCCGCCTGTATTCCAGACATTGTCCAAGGTACAGTCCTCCTAAAGACAAGGACAAAGATGTGTCAGGAGCTGAAAACCCTTCTCAGTGCAGTGCTAATACTCCTTCTGTTGGCTATCATAAGAGTTTATGTAAAATGCTAAATAATTTGTATGTTCCATTTATAAGATAAAAATATACCTTAAAGTCAACTCTAATTTTGTGAGTAGGCTTAGTGAATTGACTCTCTCTTTGTTCAAATCCATGAGCCAAGGCAGTAAGGACACTGGGAGGAGTGTCCTCCAAAGGACCCTAGGACAAAAATAAGTGTTGCATTAATAAAAAAAGATCAAACCAAAATTTCTTTAGCATGGCATATGATTATCTAGCAGGAAAATTATGCAAACAATTCCTACCTTTTCAGGTTTACGTTTTCCACTTGGGATACGATGAGCACTGGATTTGCGTTGCCTAACTTCATCATCCGAGATATCTCCTAAGAATCCATCTAGAGATACAAAATCTTGAACAGAAGCAGCAAAATCAAAATGCAAAGATGTAGCTGAGTATCTTTATTTATTATAACTACATGTTTGTGTTAAAATATTCTACCTTCATTGAAGCGTGGTCCTGGTAACCTTCTCCTGGCTGGAGACGCAGAGCTTGAAACACCTTTGTCTGTGTCTAGATCTGACTCATAGTCCACAAGGTCAAAGTAGACTTTGGGCTTCACAATACGCTTCGGCTGCTTCCGAACAGATGGACTGTTACCGTCACACTGACCTGAAGGTGAGTCTGCTGTACCCTCAGCTCCTTCATCATTACTGGAGTAAACAGCGCTAACAGAGGCACGGCGTCGCTTTGAGGCACCTAAAAACAACAATATACAGTAAGTGGCACACTACACGTGATGCTAATATTACAAAATGGTTTTACAGCCTTTGGATTAAAATTAAAATACCTTTGGGGACTGTTCTGCCTGTAAGTCTTCGTGCTTTTCTCTCTTCAATTTGATCACATCTCTTATACCTTGTCAAGTAAAAATACAATACATTAGAATTTTAAACAGCTATATATTTGCAATCAACTGCATACTGCATCCACTTACACACAACATTGTCGTTTAGTATTGGGTCCACCAAATTTGGGTTTGTCAAGGCAGTTAATACACTCCCCACAGTCATCCTCATGGTTGCAGCCTTTGCACACGCCGCATCTCCGAGAGCGATATCCAAACGGTCCAAGTCCTTTCCGTTTCACAAAACTTGATGCTTTCTTCACTTTTGTGACTTTCTGATCTGATGCCCCGGGACTGTCTGACTCTGATGGAGACCCATTATCTGCAAAAGATGATGGTAAATGTTTGCTTTTTGCTAACAGGGAGGTACCAAAGTGAATAAATACATTTCTCATCAGCGTGCATATACCTTTAGTCTCTGTGGAAGGGGAAATACCAGTTCTTTCATGGAGAGGCAAAGCACTCAGTCTGGGAATGTCATCTGGTACCAATGCCCGAGGCTGCCCGAGCACCACAGAGGCAGCGCGACACACATGTTTGATACGAGGACCTCCAGCACGACGAAACTCCTGGCAAACAGGCGCAGTGACCGGTACCTGTAAATTAACCTAAGATTAATAAAGCACTGTATGGGAATAAAAACTTAACAACATAATTACAATACTGTAAGATTATGTAATATATTGTGATGAGTGCAATTATAGGAGCACTTGCCAGTACTTGTGAAGGCTCTGCCTTGACTGGAACATCAGGAACAGGTTGAACTTTCTGCTTCCTCCTCCTCTCTCTCTTACCGGTCACATCTCTAGACCTGGCACCAGATGGAGCTGATAAAAGCTATAACACAGATTAAAAACATTTATAAAATACATTTACTTTTTACTTAGTAAAAATACATTGTTAGAATTTATAATAAATTAAATATTATTAGTTGATAAAATGCCTATTTTTCCCTTTGCAGATTTATGTTTATTGAGATTTACATAAGTAAGAGGGTAAAAATATTACTCTCGATTAATTCATTTCAGAAGAAATAATGTGTTTTTAAAATTGTAATCACAATTCTCTATTGAAACAGGACCTTTCTCATTTCGATCATTTCTGGCACGTGTAACACTGCTCAAGGCATGAGCACAGAAGAAAGTTACGTGAATAATATGATGAAAGACAAAGAGCATTAGCCAGGGGATGGACAATTTTAAGCATTAAAACAGGTCCCACTCAAACCTGGGAAAAGAGTAGGGCTGGGTACCTTTAAGATTTTTTTGGTATCGATGCCTGAACGGTACCTGGTTTTCGATACCGGTACTTGAACGATACTTTTTTCGGTACTCATTTAATAATTATTGTATTATTTAATTATTAATTAGTATTGTATTATTTAAATTTATCTTCTATTTACATTAATTTTGGTAGCTGGTTGTAGACTATGTT
>JAVQJW010414731.1:0-14084 GCA_036025195.1 Hypseleotris klunzingeri
TAAAAATTCTTCTCTTTTATGTACTTTGCTTACAAATGTTAAAGTCTGCATATCTAACTTAATTCATTCAGAACTTGTTGTTCTGAAGACTTGTTATGACAGTTTACCTCTAAACAACCTCTTTTCCAGACTAAACACCACCTTAGGTAATTAAAAAAGTTGCATTTTAGTGGTTTCCCACTTTGTTTCGTCTGGTGCATTTTGTTGTGCTCAAGGTTTAGTGTCAAAATTGCAGGCTACGGAAAGCATCCATATTGAGCAGGTCTGAATCTTGTATATTTTTGGTCCTGTTCTTGAATGGAGTGGTTTGTGCGTTGTAGGCTGCTGTCCTGGGGGAGTTTGAGAAAGCTGCTCTCTGGTTGGAACAATGTGTGCCGTCTGCCCGAGAGGCTGGAGAGATCACAGCTGGAGGTGCTGGATCTACAACACAATCATCTGACTGAACTACCCAACAACCTGTTCACCAAAGCACAGAGGTAACCACTATAGAAACACACAACCCTATTCAGAAAAAAGATCAATCAGAATAGATTTAACTGCCATGTAAATGATGAGGTTCACATTACTAGGAAATTGCTGTGGCACCTGGTGAAAACATAGAACAAATAGGTCTTACACAAACACAAAATAAAATCAACTAAACACTATAACACATAATTACAGTTTAGGTTATAAGCATGTCAGGGTGTGTAAATGATTTGCTTTATCTGAATTTGACCTAGTTTGAGATACCTGAATGCTTCGGCCAATAAGCTGGAGAACCTGCCTCCAGCCAGCCTGTCTGAAGATGGGTTCAGCCTCCTGGAAGAGCTGTATGTGACCTACAACTGCTTGAGCGATAAGTGTGTCCCCCTCCTGACAGGACACAGCCACCTGAGAGTACTTCACCTGGCCTACAACCAGCTCCAGACCTTCACAGCCAGGTAGCTCAACTTGACATATTTCAACTATATAGTATCAATGCGAGCTCTATGATATAACTTCACAAATGTTTAAACAGTAAACTGGCACGTCTGGAGAAGTTAGAAGAACTGGACCTGAGTGGGAACAGACTGAGGACAGTACCCACCACCATCTTGAGCTGTCAGCGTCTGCACACACTCTCTGCTCACTCCAACTGCATCAACGCTTTCCCTGAAGTCCTCCAACTGCCCGAGATCAAGGTCAGGATCATATCAGGACTCAGTGTTAAATACTCTCTAGGGACTTGTAATTAGTGTCATTTGACTGTTTCATGTTAATCTGATTACTTTATATTTATACTTTATTTTGAAGTGAAATTGATTCCTAAAATCATTTATGTGGACATTTTTATTTGGTTTACTTGTATACTTTTTGCAGCATGTAACTTTAAAATGTACACATTACAGTATATTACAGATACAATTGATAAAAAAAATCTTGATGATTCACCCACAGTGTTGTAAATAAACTCATCAAACATTTAGTATTTATTATGTAAATAGCTCTTCGTCACTGTCTTACAGTGTGTGGACCTAAGCTGCAATGAGCTCACTGAAGTAACTCTCCCCGAGACGCTTCCTTCAAAACTTCAGGAGCTGGATCTGACAGGAAACCCCCGTCTTAACCTGGACCACAAGAGCCTGGAGCTCCTTAAGTATGTGCTGTATATGCTGTTAACAGAATGTGAAGGCTATTTGAAGCATAAGTTGTAATGTTATTTGATATTTTTTCTTTGCAGTAACATCCGGTGTTTTAGAGTCGATCCATCGCCCTCTGCTCCATGTGTCAGTGAAAGTCATGGGGTACCTTCAGTTTGGAGCCACAGCTACACAGAGGCATCTGGAGTCAAAAACAAGTGTGTTCTCTCTATAATATTTAACTGTAGAATTACACTCAAATAAACATATGCTCTGGTTCAGTACTACTTTTTTAGTGCTGGAAAAGCAGTCACAAATACACTGATGTAGCTTTGTTTTTGTGCCCATAGACTGTGTGTGGCTGCTCTGGCTCTGGACAGTTTCTGTGGGATTCGAGAGGCGCTGTATGGAGTGTTTGATGGAGACAGAAACGTAGAGGTTCCTTATTTGCTGCAGTGCACAATGGGAGACGTCTTGGCAGAAGAGCTACACAGGGCACAAAGGCAGGAAGACTACATGACCAGCACATTTTTGACAATGCAAAGGTAAGCACTACTGTGACTGCTCAAAGACTGGAAAGTGTGATGGCTCAGAGGTAGTCAGTTTAGTGAGTGCTCTTGTTTGTCTACTGCAGGAAGCTGGGCACAGCAGGACAGAGGATGGGCGGCTCAGCAGCTTTGTGTCACATCAGACACGACCCCGTGGCACCTGGAGAGCACAGTGGCTGCTTCACTCTCAAGACTGCCAACGTGGGCCGATGCCAGGCCGTGCTGTGTCGAGATGGCAAAGCTATGCAACTTTCCACTGTGCACACTGTGAGAGAGGAGCCAGAGTACCAGAGGGTACGGCAGCATAATGCCATCATCACAGAGGTAACAGCAATACAACTTGTTTTAGAAATTGTGATTGAATGTGTGGGATAACTCTTGCCTTTGATTTGTTGTACAGGATAACAAAGTAAGTGGTGTAACCGACTGCACCAGGATCATGGGCTACTCCTTCCTCTGTCCTTCTGTGACCCCTCGTCCACACGTGTCCACAGTGACCTTAACACCACAGGATGAGTTCTTCCTGTTGGGCAGCAGGGGTTTGTGGGAAATGTTGTCCCCTAGTGAAGCAGTGGAGGCAGTGAGGAATGTTCCTGATGCTTTGGCAGCTGCTAAGAAGTTAGTGACTCTGGCTCAAAGCTACGGCTGCTCAGACAGTCTAAGTGCTGTGGTTGTTCAGCTAAGTGTCACTGAAGACTGCTGCTGTTTCTGTGAGCCTCCACCCCCTCCCCCGAGCCCTGGGCCCGGGGCACACACCAGCACACACCCCTATCAGACAGGAGACGGGGGCATCCCTCTACCCCCCACATCATCCGGGACAGTGAGTGAGCTGAGCAGTGAGTTGAGCATGTCTGAGATGAGCAGTGAGGTGGGCTCCACCGCCTCTTCAGAAGACCCTCCACCACAGAGCGAGCCCACAGCCTCACACCTGAACCTGCCCGGTCGTACCTGCAGGAGGCCTGCAGGAGGAGGGAGCTTCCAGAGGCAGTTTTCTGGAGCTCTGTCTGACAACGGTCTGGATAGTGAGGATGAGGAGCCCATCGCCGGAGTGTTTTCCAATGGAAGTCGTGTGGAAGTAGAGGCTGATGTCCACTGTTTAAATGGTCGTGAGCGTTCCACTCCACAAGCACAGTCCCAAACACCTCAAACAAACATCCATCCCTCCAGCACTTTGCACCAGGAGCCTGTACAGGTCCTCTCTCCTGTGCCCCCCTCCTCCCCCTGCCTCAGCGGTGAGGCCCGCTCTGGGACTCTGGGTCGCAGGGCTCGGGCCAATGGCTCTGTGGCCTGTCAGGCCAGGAGCCAGGATGTGATTGAGGAGGCTGCGGACGCTCCTGTCAGAAAACAGGGAGGATACTTCAACGCACCTGCCCAGCCCGACCCTGACGACCAGCTCATCATCCCCCCGGAGCTGGAGGAGGAGGTGCGGCAGATCATCCAGCAACAGCAGCAAGAGCAAATGCAGGCACACAACCAGCAAGCACACACCTACCAGAAACCTGCAGACTATTTTGTCACGCCCCTTTAACTTCAACTTGTGCCCATTGCTAAAGCACCACTGTCTGTTTCTCCTCCAGCATTTAACATTTGACTGTAGTAAGCTACTGCTTCCTCCAAAACCTCAGAGTATTCTGAACACGCTTTACAAAACTGTCTGGATCCAAGAGACTTTGTTAGTTCTGTTATTTTCTTAATTTTCTACTGTATATTTTCTACTCTATGCCCCCAAAAAACGCGATGCAATTTTCTAACACTTTGTGTTGGATAATTATTGTTAAGTATAATGTTAGTTTTACCATATCATTCATTGAAGAAGCACTTTGAATGACTTTCATTCATATTGTGATTAATCCTATGTTACATGGTACTTTCATGAGTGGACCATTCTGTTGTTTAGAAGCAGAGATTTCTTTTGTTTATGACGTTGGCCTTACAGTTGCCAGAGTTAGTGAGCACTTGAACTAACTCATAGATATTTAATACTTTAAAGTGACCTAGTCACTGAGTGTACTAATATTCTCTAAGAGAAAAGATGATTATTTCTTAGACATGATGTTCCAGATTTGTGTTCTTGGGGCTGGAGTTGGGAGTGGTGCTGCAGTGGTGAGTAAAAGCTGAATTGGGAGAAACCCAGTGATACCAGCTCAATGAATGTTCTCAGAACAGTGTTACAGTCTAGACTAGAGACAATGGCAAACCGCACAAGAGAGCTACTTTTGCTATAAAATATAAAATAAATTAAAGTTTTCTGATACATTCAAATATTTGCACTGTTTTAATTGTTTCATTACATCTATATCTCATCTGACCAAAATGTATCACCATTACACTAATCACTATGAAAGGGCACAAATCAACTGGTTTTAACTGATGGGGAAATAACAAGGTATCAACATGTTATGGTGTTTTTGCCTGTATGCTACAATGAGTGCATTGTGTTGACTGTGATGGTACATTTATTGAGGGCTTTAGTGATTCCCTCTGGAGAATCTCTGTTGTTGGTAATTATGTCTGAACAGTTACATCACCACTGTGTCCTTTGTGCATGTGTGGTCCTTTTGTTTGAGTGCAGAGAGGGGACAGCAGCGGTGAGGTCATGCCTGGCAGGAAGCCTCTGGAGCGGACACTGACCAGAAGACTAGACAGGGCCCCCTATGGGCCGTTTAAGTCACTACAAAAACAGAAGTCACTGAGTAAATATGGATTATTTTTATTCATGATTGAAACCAGTGGATTATATACAATAAAAACAATAAAAACAGCAGTATAAAACAGTATAAAGGAAAAAACTAATTACATTTTAAAGCAGGGGTATTGTTATATATTTGAAGATTTGTCACACTTGCACACATGTTTTAACTCATCAGAACAACTATACCATCAATTACAAAATTGCCATTTTGTAAACACTAAACAGACACAATTACCTTTGCATCAGTAATGTAAAAACAAAGCCCATTCAAGGATTTTGCTTGGTCTTTGGCAAATAACTTACTTACATTTACATTAAACTTTATATAGAGTTGTCTGCATTGTGGTTAGAAACAAATCAGAGAACCACTTGAACATATGCAGAGTGCGTTTTGCCTGACCAAATGCATTGTAATGGCATATATTACATATTATTACAATGCCATGACTGTCCTGACCTGACCCCTGCTCACACGTGTGTGGTTGCAGCCCTCAGGGGAGCACTCTGTGGCTGTGACCGCGGCTGCTGCTTGTCTTCAGCATGTCTCCGTTCTCTGTCCTCCAGGTACCTCTTCACTCCTCTGATAGTCTGAATTGTCAACACTGTCCCGGCAGCGTACAGGATGGTCGTAATCAGCCCAAAGAGAGCCACCGCTGCATCCGCTCCGCTCACATCACAGTTCATCCACGTGTAGCCATTTCGAGCATATATTCTTTCTCTTTGTTTGCAAATATCTGTAGAGTTGACAGTTATTATAAAATGTAGGTAAAGTCCTACAGCCACAACATAGGCCACTGATCCCACAGCCTGGAAAACCAATGCTCCATATAGAATCTTCCGAGACAACACATGAGCCGGTTTGTTCCCTGTAACCACAAAAAGGAGGGAAACCACACCAAAGGTCAAACTAAAAGCAAGCCCGCCGTAGACGCTTGGCGACCTCATCTGGCTGTACTGCATATCCAGCTCTCGCACTTTCTGGAGCTCTGTGCCCTGAAGGTTGAAGTCAGAGTTGATGCTAAAACCGCCTGTAGCAGCAGCAGTGGACATGCCTGATGAGACCATCTGACCAGCGACTACACAGATCAGGACCAGGGCATTTGTCAGGACAGCACAAATTAGAACAATGCCTACAAAGAAAAAAAAGGCCAATTAATAACTATAATCACTTACAACAGAAAAATGTTTATACTGATAACATTTAAATTGGATTTGCATTTATTTCCATAAAAAGGTGGGGGGCATCCACACAGAGTAAAGAGATGAATGTTTATTCACAATTCCCTATGTTGGAAGTGAAATGTCCATGCAACTGAACATTTCGAAGTAGATTTTTGCTGGTATAAGGTCAGGACATGTCATTAATCCATTAATCCTTAAAGATTATAGGTTACTAGATTTCTTCAATAATGAGGTCACGTTATTGGTTTAAACAGGAGGCGGGTTAACAGCAGAAAACCGGTTTGTCCAGTCTTCTCCAAAAGAGGAAGGAGCTGCAGGCTGAAACCAGAGTAGGAAACTATAACTTTATTAGTCTTCAATGGACTTACCTCTTCTGGAGCACATGTGGGTGCATTTGGAGTCACTGTGCTTTACTCGCGGGACATCCCGTTCTCGACCATTTCTGGAAGAGCGGGACGCTTCTCTGGGATAGTAAGAGGGTTGAGAGGATGACCTAAAGAATGCATAGAACATTCTTTATTAGACCACAAAGAACTAATTTTTAGTCCTTTTTTCTAATATACAGTATAGCCTAGTAATAGCCTATAGTTACTTTATCTTCACCCATAGTTAAACCCAAAACATATTACAGCTGTGTTTTAAAATTATCTATAAAAAATGCAATCACACCCAAAAATGTAGGAAAAATCGCAAGACAAAAGTGACTGTTGCCCTGGGCCTCAGGGTCAGGGCCCCCAATACATTACAATTTATTTATTATACTATGGAGTTTTGTCAAAGGCCCTATCAAGTCTGTCAATTCATTACACCAAAAAGTGCGTTCATTTTCTCATGCTTTCAGGTTGGCTTCACATTTGAAATCCCACTAGATACCTGTCTGCTGATGACCGTCCGTCCTCGTGATCTCTATAGTATCGATCGTCTCCATTTCTCTCCCGGTGTCCCCGGTTTGAGCGGGGCTGACTGCTCATGGCCTGCAATCATAAAAGCTCATAAGTGAACTTTGTACTCTCAGACAGTTCTTAGGTGAAATAAAATATAGAAGCTAAAAGATACATAGTTTTGCCAGATAAATATAACAACGCCCAAAATGACCTCTATTAAGTTTTGGTTGCTCTTTCCATTTACGCACAAACACCATCGCCATTGTGCGGATATAGGCTATAATTTAAAAACAATGTAGCCTATGGCCACTAAAGTTTGTAGCATGTGAACAAATAACCACTCTGATGGTCAACAAGATAACTTACTGTGAGGAATAGTTGGGTTATTGCTGCTAAAATCCCGACATTGTGTAGAAAATTGGTCGACAGGTAGAAAACAACTCCACCCACTCGCCACAGGAGCGGAGGAGGAAGAAATGCAAAAAAGAGGCGGTCACTTCAGGTAAAAAAGACCAATGGGGAGTGTGATGTCCTCCACTGTCCTCGCTTCAATCTCAAATGTGGTTGACTACTCAAACAGCTTCTTTGTGTGGGACCAAGACGGTTCTATTCATGCCCTTTTTATGGCACAGTTGGCATTTAGCCTGAAAGTGTCTGTCTGTTGTTGCTGTGCCCAAAAGGAATGCAGTTGGTGTTGATATGGTTCAAGTTCTTTTCACAGAGAAAATGCACAAAAAACTTTGTCCAGATGCTTATTAACCTTTTAAACCACAAAAATTGATAACCTACTGAATTTACCTGATGACCTGAAGCCGGGATCTTGAACAAAACATTTTTCTTATGGATAAAACATGTTAAAATTATGTAGGAATCATATCTATGAATATTATTAATAGACAAAATAAAACATACCTACTACAACAAACAGAAATTTAAGTAAGATTTGCTAATATGAAGTTATCTTGTTGTCCTCAATGTCCACCAGAGGGCAGCAGTGTAAAACCAAGTGTTGAGTAACGGCAGCTTCCGGGTCGTAACCTCAAGGCTAGGAGATGTAAACATTGCAACACATTTTTGACAGGGAGGAATGGTTTAACTTCTGGACAGACTATGTTGTTCCTCCGTAGCGCGGCGGTAAGCTGCAGAGGAGTTTCCGCTTTGCGCTGTATGTATACGGGCCACATCACCTCCAAACGCACCGCTGCTACCTACATCCAGGGCCAGAGTCCAGAGCCCCGCATTAGGGAATACTTCTACTACATTGACCACCAGGGACAGGTGAGTTCAACATGAATATAAGTGTTTATCAGAAATATCTCCTCGTCATTTTAAGTCATGTCTTGTCTGTTCATAGCTTTTCCTGGATGATACTAAAGTGAAGAACTTTGTCACCTGCTTCAAAGGTAAAACTAGTGAGACAGACAGTAGCCTACAGTAAACTGACTGTAAAGCATCTGCACGCGTGCCATTATGTTGTCCTAGTTCCACTTTCCATTAAATTGGGTCACATTTCAGAACAAGTGTGCAGTTATGCTGTTAAGGTCCTAACTGCATTTTTATATACATCACTTTTAACATAACTTCAGTGCACCCATTTGTTTTCTGTAGTGTTTGTCCCTCTGTCTGTCTGTGACTTCTGAAAAACTAAAGAATTGAATAGCAACTTTACTCACAAATCACTATGTGGATTTGGATGCCATGTAATTCAGGGAATGTTAGGCATGACACAAGGAACAATTGATCAATGGATCCTGGAATGGATCAAGGATTTTTTTTTTTTAAACAGCTGCCTTGGTGGAGGTATGCACTTTCCAGGTACAGTTACCAAAATTAATGATGGGGTAAGATTATTTATTAGATCTGAGCTCTATTGTGAAAGCATTGTTACCTAAAAGTTTGTCCTTGTCCAGATGCCCTTTTCAACCTTCAGAATAAACTCCACCTGGATGAATGAAAATATTCACCGTCTCTATTACCTAAGTTAATAGACAGATAATTTGAATTGTTCAAATTCTTTTACATCCAGTTTTGAGTTTTTGTGTCTGAGAATTAGCTTAAACCTTATTATATTGGGTTACAGTACAGTTACAGTAGTAAACAAAAATGTATTTTATCTTGATACATTTTTCTATCTTTCTTTCTTATCAGATAAACCGTTCTTGGTCTTCTTCTTTGCTCGGCTGCGTATGAACCAGAGTGGACGATATGAGGAGGACTTTCCATTCCTGTCCCCTTGTGGCAGAGAGAGGAACTTCATCCGCTGTGATGACCAGCCTGTAGTATTCACTCACCTGCTCCCTAAAGTGTCCCAAACTGAGCTACTGTCCTACTGCGGTGGAGCGGAGAAACTGACCGCCCCGTTTCGTCCAGAGGCTCTGTACATGCACCCTGTCAGTGGGCGAGTGTACCACCCCTGCTCAGAGAGGACTGGGGGCGTAGGCCTGGTGCGGTCAGCTTTAGCCATAGAACTCAGCCCCTGCTTTGTCTATGCAACAGATCAGAGTCAATCAGGACAACCAACACATTTCACCTGGGGAGGTAAACAACACAGACTGACCAATGAGCTCGCAGGACACTTCCCCGCAGCAGAGGAAAGCAGTGGGCTACATGGAGGAGCCAGATAATGTCACATTATCTTGAGCTGACAATAAATATTTTAATGTATTATAGTAGATACTGGTCACTTCAGCTGATTTTACACTGATAATCTTATATTCAGACAGTATGGGGACTTGTTTCAATATTCTCAGTAATGTGAAATGTTAAGGCACACAAAAGTAATAATAAAATACAAATCCTTATGAATTAATCAATGTTTTCATGTTTGATTGCAAAAGTAGTACATTGGGGATATATTGGGTGGTTCGCTTCACTGTATTTCATTTGTGGGTGGAATGTTTTGTATTGAATAAATGGAGAACCCGTAAGCCCAATTTATAAGAGAGCATTTATTTATGAATATCACCTGAAACTGATTTTACAGTTTGCATATTTGTTTTCGGTAGCGTTTGTATTGTATATACTGTCAATTTGTCTGTCTGTTAGCAACTTTATGCAAAAACTATAAAACGGATTTGGATTACATTTTCAGAGGTCAGAAATGACAAAGACCAGCTGGTCTGTGGAAATGAGCTGCCTTGGTGGAGGTCTGTGCTTTTTAGTTTGCTGTAAGTCCGCCTTCATTCAACACAGGAGGCTCTAACTCCAAGACTGCATGTCCCAGACTGCCCAGCTTCTCTGAACCTGAGCCAGGCCCAGGGCTACAGTAAACATGGCAGCGCTGAATGGCAACACACGCGGAGCTATGGAACGGTCCATCAGAGAGCGGGTTTCTCCGCTGCTCACGGACCTGTACCAGTTCACCATGGCGTACGCATACTGGCGGGCTGGCCGGCACCAGGAGCCCGCTGTCTTTGAACTTTTTTTCAGGGACAACCCTTTCGGCGGCGGCTTCTCTCTGTTTGCTGGACTACACGACTGTCTGCTGTTCCTAGAGAGCTTTCGCTTCTCAGACGAAGGTGAGAAAGCCAGCTATAGCTTTCCCTTTCGATCTGAAAACTTAATTATTTATTATTATATCATTATATATAAATATATTATAAACGCTCAAACTAGCCCCAGTCCCATGACACTGCCCTTGTGCACATAACTGTTGCGCAACGCCCACTGCGCTTCTGTGGAATTTTTGTGAACTTTAGCACACAAAGGTACTTAAGTTTTGAAAGACAGACTTTGTAACCCTACTTAGCGCTACTAAAATACTACATAAGGTGTGTTTATTACATAGTGCGATTGAATAAACAGGATAAACGCGTCTTTGTTAAAGGTCACGTAGGAACAGCATCAGAGTATAATGTTGTGTAATCCATGAAGCTGAGAGGCCACGACGGACAATGAAAAACATAAACGTAGAACTTATCCTGCAGCCTGAGATACAAAGAAACTAAGATGTGTTTGTTAATAAACTGCAATCAAGATGACAGAGACGAAGCAGTACACTGAAATAATTGAGAAACTAAAAATATTGTCCAGAGAAAATATATCCTACTATTAATTTGATAGTATTGGAGTCAACACAGTGACTTACAACATTGCCTGTCAAGGCATCAAAGACTGAACTATTCTGAACAGACAGATTGGATTAAGGGCAGTTATTAGATTTGGTGCTGTTACATAGTAATTGTGAGTGTATACACTGTACATTGAGAAGGAACACATGTTGACCAAACCACATGTGCTGAGTTTAAAGCTATCTTCCAGATGTTCAGGTTCTATGTCTTTCTCCAGATGTGGAGTTCCTGCGCTCCGTCCTGCCTCCTGCCACTGACCCTGCCTTCTTCACGTACCTCCGAGACCTGGACTGCTCTGGTGTCACTGTGCGCTCGGTGGCAGAGGGGACCGTGGTGTTTGCCAGGGTGAGGGCAGAGTGAATGTCAAAAGTCATGATCTATAGAGCACCAGGGTTTAACTTTCAAACATTATAGGTCCCTCTGATGGAAGTGTCAGGACCTCTGGCAATGGTTCAGCTGTTGGAGACTAGTTTACTCTGCCTTGTCAACTATGCCAGGTAGATACTTCTCTCTTTACTGCTGTAAAATTTGATATATCCTAATGTGCTTGTGTGTGGTTCCAATAAGAATCATAGATCAATTGATTGCCTTGTGTCTGCTGGTGTAGTCTTGTCTGTAGTAATGGCGCTCGGTTTCGCCTGGCGGCCGGCCCTCGGAGGCGGCTTCTGGAGATGGGTCTGCGTCGAGCTCAGGGACCAGATGGAGGCCTAACTGCTTCTAGATACACTTACATCGGAGGTGAGTTTTATAGTGCACTTCACGTGAGGAATACTTAGGCTGTATCGAATGCTGATACTGTATCATTGTATTAGGTTTTGATATGACCAGTAATGTCCAGGCTGGTTTCCTGTATGGGATCCCGGTCACGGGGACAATGGCACACTCTTATGTGACATCTTTCACCTCCCTGGAGGAGGTGTGGCCACAGGTGGGCCTTTGTGTCTCTATTTTAATGTTCAGTATTTAAAGATTTGGACTGTGACATAATTTAAAGTTTCTGATTCCAACCAGACTCTTGAAGCAACTAATGGAGATAAAATTGACTTCATATCACTGACAAAAGGCTGGCTGACTCGTGTTTGTGAGCTGCTTAAAGCAGAATCTGGGGATATCCGTGAGGGTGAACTGGCTGCTTTTCTTTCCTATGCCATCGCATACCCACACAACTTCCTGCCTGTGATTGACAGCTACAGTGTTGGATGGTAAGTATCAATAAAAAATAACTACACCAATGTTAAACATTGTTTATCTCTGCTAATAGAGCCAGAAAATGGATTTCAAATATCAAAAACAATAGATATTGTTTTATTGAAAAACAAAGATTACGTTTAAGATTAGTTCCATATTTGTCTTTTTAGTAGTGGTCTTCTGAACTTCTGTGCTGTGGCTCTGGCCCTGTCTGAGCTGGGCTACAGGCCTGTTGGAGTGAGGCTGGACAGTGGTGACCTCTGCCCACAGTCACTCGAGGTCCGTCATGTTTTCAGACTCTGCAGCGAGCAGTGAGTGACCTGTGTATGTTCAACACTGTGTTTTAGAAACTCCTTATTTTAACATTACATTTTAAAAGGAATAAAAAACATTTTGTATCTGTCTTCTGTTGTTTTACAGTTTCTCAATGTCTACGTTTGATTCACTAATTATTGTTGGGACCAATAGCTTCTCAGAGAGTACCACATCTGAGCTCAGTAAGAAGGTAATGTATATTGTAAGAGATTTGTTCCTGTTTTGTGAATTACTGACACCAGTTTGTTTTAGGAAAATGAGATTGATGTGGTTGGTGTGGGAACACATCTGGTGACCTGTACAAAACAGCCTTCTCTGGGCTGTGTATACAAGGTAATGTTCACAACAGTCAGAAATCTAAACCATCAATTCTGATTAATATCTAATCAATGTGGACTTTAGTTGGTGGAAGTATGCGGGAATCCCAGGATGAAAATCAGTGAGGATCCTGACAAGAGCACAGTGCCTGGGAAGAAGGCAGTGTATCGGCTGATAGACACAGAGGGTATGAAGGTCATGTCCACCATAAAACAATGTGACACAGAACTCTCACTGGTGAATGTAAGTTGCACACTTTGCTCTTGTGCTTCAGGTCATCCTTTCTTGGATGTGGTTTGTCTGGTGGCGGAGCCTCCTCCTAAAGCTGGTCACGTGTTGAGCTACTACCTTAGAGGAGAAGAGACCTCCCGCTCTGTTACTCCAGCACAAGTCATGTGTCTGCGCCAAGAAGTCTTCAGCAAAGGACAGGTACACGAGGAGGAAACATTGATTTAAGACCAAAAATAAAGGCACTAATTAGGAATAAATAACATGTCTATCTATTCTAGGTGATATCTCCTCTGTGCAGTGCCAAAGAAACCAGAGCGAAGGCCCAGAGCTCCTTACAGACACTGGACCCCCGACACAAGAGGCTCCAGGACCCTGACAGTTACACTGTAGGTTACACATGACACATATGTACTGTATATATACAAATATTCTTTTTGTCTAATATCTGTTCTTTTCTTTAGGTTGCAGTGTCAGAGAAACTCCATAAGCTTACCACAGAGATAAGAAGAGGCAGCTCTAACAACAAATTTCTCTAATTGAATATTTCTGCCTCTGTTCTGTAAAGTTATATAATGTGCCTTAATTAATTAGATATCTAAGTACTGTCTTCTGTAAATGTGCAATGAGTCATGACTGCAGAGAATATTACTTAACACTCAGAATTAGATCTTTGAGATGATCAAACTTTAAAGTTTGATTTTAAGATGTTAAGTTATACAGCCTAATCTTTTCACTCAAGAAATTTACCGAACCCGTGTTTTAAACCAGGGCCTTTTTGACATGTCAACACTTGCCAAATTCTGTTTTATCTGATTTTACAGTATAGATGTGAATTGTGTAGATATGTCCTTACCCTGATTTGTGTTTTCATTGCTATCTTCTCAGTACACTACTTGATCTGTGATATTCTGTATTAACCTATAGCCTATATACAATACAGTGGCGCCTGCAGCTGTACGGCTGTACGCACTGTGCGTACCTTGAGATTTTGCTTTGATTTAAAAAAAAATCTATTAAAATAATTTTTTACATATTTTTTATTTGTATAGATTTTT
>JAVQJW010415051.1:0-14078 GCA_036025195.1 Hypseleotris klunzingeri
AAGCACCATTGACAATCAAAGGCTGTTAGCACCAACAAAATGTTTTGTTTTTTCATATTTAAGGAAAAATACACCAAGTTATTACAGCAGCATCTTCATAAAAGACACACTTAGTGTAGTGGCAGTACACATTCTTCTTTGTAATGTCAGTGTGTCAGCTGTTTTATTTGGTCACAATGGTGCTATGGAAGAAGATATTGCCACTGGCTGAGCAAAACCTCAATGGGCAAAAATTTAATCTTCCAGTTTGTTTGATGAAGTTCCTGACATCAGACTTAAGCCCAGTGAAAATGACACAGGAAGAGGTATTATGAAGCCTAGCACTCTTGCTGCCAACTACACTGTAAGTAATCTGGTCGTTTAAGAAATAAATATATATCTGTTAATGTATATAAATAATAGACACTAAACTAACCACAACACACTGATATTCCAACATAACATAATGAAATTAGAAATTCAAGTTGTTTGGTTTGCCCATTTTGGCTCACCTCAACCAATGTCGCCTCCAGAGCAGCATTTTATACAACTACTATGTTGCAAAACTAAGGAAGAAGTAAATGCTGACAGTCTGTCATACGTCCAACACCATGTCATAGTGTGTTTCTTTTTTCCTCTTGCCACACTTGTTTATGAGCGCTGCATACAAAGTCAAGAGTATGACCCAGTAACTGGCATAGACAACTGCCCCAATGACCAGGACTATCTTCTCCGAATCTGGAAAGGGTTTTTTAGTCTGCAAAATGACTGTGTAAATAATCCCAATGAAGAGGATGGTGAACCACACTGAAATAGGAATCAGACCAATGAAGTTCACCACTATGGTCTTCCTCCCAGAGGTACCCCATCCAGACTTATTGATTGTTGCTATTGCAAACATTTTTGCTGGTAACAGACTTGACATGTACAGTACAGAGTAAAATGACATAAAAACCATCACAATGTTACCTCTGAGGCAGCTAGCAAATGTTGATTTGATCAGTGCCACTGCCTGCACTATCAGAAGAAACAACAGGATATTCCACAGTCTGCCCTGGTAGAAAAGTTGGATGGCAGTGGCAATGAGAAAGAAAGGGAAGAAGCCCGTAATGACGGCCTCATAAGTCATCCATAAATGATGTTTGTGGAACCACATTGAATTGTAAAGCCACTCTCTGAAGTAGGACTTACTCCATCGGGTCTGCTGGTTGAGCCAGCGCAGGTATGTAATAGGTGTCTCTGTCAAACACTTAGACCTGGCTGTGTATTTAGTGGCATATCCCAGGCTCAGCACTCTGTTTGTGAGATGACGATCATCTCCAAAACTACAGTGGGATCCCATAAAGGTCTGATTGTACCAATCCTCCAGGAATTCGTGCAGGAGGGAGTTACGGTACATTCCCAGTGGCCCACTGATGCACTGCACACAGCCAAAGTAAGACTGGCATGCCCGCTCAATGTTGAAGGCCATCCAATATCTCACACTGCTCAGGAAGGATATCCACGACTCATATTTGTTCAGAATCTAATAAAACAAACAAATGATCAAGGTAAGATTTTAGAACTGAAAGTATATGAACATACACTGCTTTAGATATGAATGCATTTGTGGATGTGTACCTGTACATCTCCTCCAACACCACCCACCATCGGATCTTCCTCCAAAACTTTCACCATCTCCACTGAACAAGCGGGGTCCAGCATAGTGTCTGAGTCACACACCTGTAAGAAAGTATAAATAATTTTAATACTATTATGAACCCTATATACGCATACAGCATGTAAATACAGTCTTTCCTCTACCCTAGATGGGTCTGTTTTTCCACACAAGGTGATATAAACCATCTCTGAGCCAACTCCTAATGAACCAACACATCTGTTTTGATCACTGTCTGGTGAGAGCAACACAAAGTCATGACCCTTTTTTATGAAAATGGTGTTGCCTTTACGAGCCCTGGTGCAATAGGTTTGTTTGATATTAGGTTTTTGGGCACACTCCAGACAAAAGCAGGTGGTAAACAGCAACACCGCAATTTTTCCAACTGAAGTAACACATCATATGAGTTCAAAGAAAGTTGTGTCTATAAAGATGGGTCACTAATTTGAGGTGTACAAACAGATCTGTTGTTCTTACATTAAAACATCAGCTACTGCTGCCTATCCTCACACCACACTCCACAACATGATGCACACAGCCACCACCCGTCTCAAACAACACAAAAGAGTCTTTGTGGACCCTGTGTTTGGGTTGGCAGAGCCCCCCTCTCCCTCTACAGCCACCCCTTTCAATGTTGTCTGCATGCTTCTCCATCTGAACTTATCTAAACTGGTTGAACTTCAATTTAATATAGCAGCTTCTGTATTTCACACTGGTCATTGTTATCACATGATTACACAATTGGTGGTTCTCACCATAATATAATGGTTAGTTATTTTCTATTAACTATGCTATGCTATGTGATGATGACTTGAATGGAAATTGCTTTCTTTGACCCAGATTATGCTAACTCTTACGATTTCTTTTCAACATCCAGTGGCTACAACACTGACAAATTTAATTCACATATTTTGTTTTACAATCTACCTTACCTGCACATAGTCAACACTCCTGCCCAGTGCTTTGAAGGCCGTGTACATGACTTCTCTCTTTCCGCCCCACTTCTGCATGATGCACACACACTTATTGTTGAGGACCAGTCTGGACACATTCTGTAGACTCTCTGCATAGCTCTCCTCAGTCTCCTCTGGGCCTTTGGCATGATAGTTACTCTTCCAAATGTATGTGGCTGACTTGTCCCACCCCATCACTTCTTTAAATATCTCCATCATGTACAAATCATCATTATTGTTCCCATCAATGACCATGATGACTTTGATTCCTGGATACGTCAGCCTTTTAACTGATACAAGGCATTTTCGTAGATAGCTGGGGTCCTCTTGATAAGCAGCAATGCACAGGGCCAATGTTTTGTTTAATTTGATTGGTGTCTCCAGAGACTTTTTCATGTTTCTGTGTTCTAGCAGTGCAAAAAGGCTCTGGATGATGAGGTGGACGACCAAGATGGCGCCATACAAGCCAAAGGACAAGTAATTGTGGGCTGTGGTGAAGAACTGGTAGCCCATAATATAAGCTGTAGATATGCCCACAAGGAGGGACACGCCGAACACAGTGGTCCCAAATATCCGCATATATGTGAGAACTCTCTGGCAATTCATCTGCAAGCAAAGCAAAAAGAAAAAAAGATGGAGTCAGATTTTTATTTAGTAAATAGGACAATGTAAAACTCAACTTCAAAGACAAGTATATATTTCTTTACTTTAACATTTTAACTAATAGTTTATGTAACTTTTTCATAATTGGTCAAACTGACTCAAAACAGAGTATATGTTGCATCAACTTTCACTATGTTCACTTATATAGTGTATAGGAAAACATTCATCATCAGTTGCTTTTAATTGAGCTTTAATAGTTTCATTCAGTTTGAGTTGTGGATTTTTACAGTGACACAAAAATGCTAATTCTTATCACCATTTACTGCACTATGGCACACAGACTTCTTTCTTTGCACATGCCCAGGTAAAGAAAGTCCCCACTTCCCACCTCTCTGTTTTGCCCCCTTCCTGCTCTCCCCAAATCTCAGTCTAAATGTCAGACACTTGTGAGTAGCCGATTGTTCTCCTTTAGTCCCTGTGTGGGCCAAATTACATGATTTCTTGACCTAATTAACCAACAAAATGGTTTCCCGTGCCAAGCTCTCAAACCATCTCCAAATGTTTCAGATAAAACTATTGTGCTTTTTGCAGTGTTACGAAATTACAAAACATTTTCAGAGAATTCTTATTTTGTGAAGTTTGTCTTTTTCTTTGTAAAAGGGTCCTGGTGAACTAAATCTTCTGCTCAAAACTCTTCAGTTTGTTTCCAAGGCCTCATTATGTTGCTACCGCCATCTGTTTGGCAGACCCACGGAGACCCACTCAGAGTGGCTCAGCTCAGAGCGGACCACCCTGTGATGTCATGTGTTTATATCTCCGTGGGAAGAACAGGACAAGGCCTTTTGGATTTCAAAATGCTGCATATGTGTATTTTCTTTTTAAGGGGCATTTGCCTTCTTTCACACTATTTGAAATTATTTTATCTACCTCTAAATTAGTATTTCCTGTTTACGTCTCTTTTTTTGACTTGCTTTCTCTCTGTTGAAAAAGCTCAGATCGTGTGCGTAGCCCTTTCCCACTGCTAGCCTACTTTACTAAATCCAAACCAATGTAGAAGCAAGGTGGGTTTTCTTCACCCAAACAATTCCTGAAAAGGTAAAAATCTCAGAGTGTGAATAAAACAAAATGACTATGGGGTTGTTTTTGATGAGGAGACAACAGTTATGACATTGTATAAAGCTGATAAAACGTTAGCATAATAGATCCCCTATAAGTAAATGTCTTTCAATAAATGAGAAAAGGCTTGTAGAGAACACAATATGATGGCAGATGTAGCAGGGAGCAAAGGTCATAAAGTTGATGTAGCACCCCCTTGTGGCACATCATTTGAAGACACATCCACATTTGAGAGCCTTTTAGCTTAGAGCTTGTTAGTTTTATGTCACTTTCAGGAAATGTGAGAAAAGGTGATGAGGGAAAGCCGTAAAATCATCAAAAGATGGGTACGTAAATTCGACCAGCACTGGATGTGATCTGGCAGCAGTTCATCCCACCACACCTACGTACAGAAGACAGATGGAGGGAGGGATAAGGAAATACTCAGACAGAAAGGAATTGTACAGATGATTGAATAAAGACGCACATAAAATGACGATAAGAGCCTTAAAGCACAAAACAAATAAAAGCAGACAAAAGACAGAAGGCAACAAGCCACTAATGCACACTCCACAGTCCACGCCCCTTTGGCCCAGACGGCATATCTCACTCATTTGATCTCTGCATGAGAAAGTTACAGTGAGTGCAATGGACCTCCTCTGGCACGTGGCGAACTTCTAACGTCAACTGCTCATTTACAAGACCCCAGATACACAACTATACACTCCAGCATACAGTACACACTTAAGGTAAGGCCCACACATACTAAAGTGGTAGCAGCACAGAGAAAAAAATGTGTTTCTGTAAATTACCTGGAGCAGACCCCCCTCTGCTAATGTGGGTCAGTCTGTATGTGTTTGTTTTTACAGCTAAATAAGGAAGGCACTGCTGTAGCTAGTTAGCACATATATACAATGGACAAATACATGCTTAATCATATAGTAGCTTGGATCACCTACCTGGAACCTAGTATGGAAGACTTAAAATCACTTGAACTTTAAAAGCAGACTGCAGTCTCTTTCTCTTTTTTGTGAATAACTGTTTGATCTGGTTAATGTCAAAAGAGACGTCCCTTTGTTAAAATTACAAAGTTACTATAAAATCAGGTGACTATTTTGGTTGAGGAACAATGCTAGATTAAGAGCCAAATGCCACTTCTATTGACACAAAAGAGCTGCTCAAGATGCAAAATCAAACCATAAATCTAATTAAGGTAAATTTGACAAAGAAAATAGACTAGTCTTGTTAAAATACGAGTAGAGAATTGTATTAACAGAAAAACACCAATGTCATTGTGTAATATATAATTGTTATTGCAACTATTTACTCTTCTATTGCACCAATGTAAATAAATGCATTTGTACATTTTGATATACTGTACAATGCTATAGATAAACATTGCCTGGTTTAAAAGTATCCCCGTTGAAAGCACTTAGTTACTCACATTCTCACAGTTCTTTGAAGATTTGTGAATACAGTGATTCAAAACAAACATTGCATCTAAGTGCTGAAGATGCTGCTCTCGTGCATCATTCTGGGGTGTGTGGTTACTCTACATAGGTCAGACTGGAGTAATTAGCTTCAGTCTGCTGCAAAATTAACGACAGATGGATAATCAGACGGACCGGCCATTTGAGCTCGGCAGTGGACCCTAAAAATTATATGACCAGCCTTTCTGTATCTCTGAGTCCACTGTTAACCTATAGGATCTGTGTGTCACTGTTTCTCTGACATCACAGTCTCTGGAGAAAACTATCCATGCATCATATATTTAGTGCATAAAATGAATCAATCATGATGAAGAAGACAGAATGAATCAATGAATGAATCTTGTGGCAGACATTTTTTAAAATACATGTATGTCCACACTCTTTAAACTGGGTTGTTGGAGAAAGTGATTTAGTATCACCAAAGGAATAACCCATGCTGTAATAACCTCATGTGTGTTACATAAGTGTGGAAGGTTGCCAGATATACTGTACTGTCGAAATGTATACACTTCGGTTTGCCATGTGTGCACGTGTGTGTTACAGGATGTGAGTTGATTGTGTCTTTAAATGTGTGTTTAATGTGTGTGTTTGTGTGTGTGTTGCAGAGGGTAGAAGAGATTTGTGACTGAAGCAGGAATCCCTGTCAGTGTGGGTCCCACGCAGCCTCAGAGCCTGTGATGGAACAAAAAATATAGCAGTGCTTGCCAGACCCTGAGTGAGTACATACATTATGTGCTATATGTGAATGTGTGATCCATTACTGCATGTTCTGCACAGGCTGTATATCTGAAGCGCAGCCAAAAAAGACAGCCGCTTGGGCTGTGTGGAGCTGAGATAACATATAGCCTACATCTTTATGTTATTGTGACTCAGCAGTCACTGGCTGGAAGTGTAACACTCACAAATCAGACATGGGCCTAAGGAGGGGCTGCCCACAAATCAAACTATGACACTAAACTAAAGATTATGACATTGCAAACATTAGATTAAGAAGATTTGAAACCTATACAAATATACTTATAAATAGTACATCTTTTATATTTCCCATAGAAATTTTGCTACACTTTGCAATAACATAATAATGACCTAGACCCACTGAGGCTGAGTATACTGGCATACACTACAAAGTATACTCTACAAAGATCAGCCAACAGAGAAAAAGAAATAAGCACACATGGCTGAACTTTGGTGATAGGCCTGTGCATAAAGATCGATGTGTGTAGGCTATGAAATGCTGCGTGCAATAGCAGGTGGGTGTGTGTCTGTGAGACTGGGCTGGGCAGTTGTAAAGACAGCCAGCATTCTGAAAGCATTAAATGCGAAGATGGCTCTCGTGATGGCTGTAGCAGAATGCAACACAAGACCAGAAGTCCCCTGGCTGACAAAAGGGAGAGGCTGGAGACAGCTGTATGTATAGTATATTTTTACAATGCTATAGATAAAAAACTGTACATGGAGTCATTTTAAAAAAGAAATAAAAAGTAATGTTTGATATGAGAATCCCACATGTAAAAAATGGATAAAAAGTCAATGCCGCTGTAGTTTGCCCAAAAACAATGAAACAGTATACTGTGAAGGAACTAAAGGTCATGTAAGTCATAAAAGGAAGTCGCTGCATCTCGTCACTCGTCTCGTTTTATCTCAGCTTTTTACCCTTTGAATTGCATCAGTGCTTTTCAATCTGCCCTTAATCATTTCATAATTCACTTCAGATTCAAGGATTGCTGTTTCTGATTGGTATCTTGACTCAAACCCTTTGCTGGCTTTTTGTGAATGACTAATATAATGCAAGTGTATCAATTGAAAGGGAATGTCAGTAGCAGCAGTTAGTGAATCAAAGATATAGAGCAAGGCTGGGTGAATGAGGGCAGCATGGCAGACACCAAAAAGAGGTAAGAAATTGGGCAGCCTAGCAGTGGATTTGGCTCATTTAGCTGCCAGCTGAAACACTGGAGTTATGCCTATACAGTAGCATGTGCCAGTGTGTGAGAAACGCAGCCAAATTACAGATGCTGCTTATTTAGGCATTTCCTTTAACCAGCCTTTCTGTTTATATTTGGCACACAGCATCTAAATACATTAAAACTGCCAATGTAGCTTTTCATTGTTTTTAAAAGGCCTTACAATCATTGTTCTTATGTTTTACGGTCTGTGTCTACCACTGATCTAAGACAGTGCTTGACCTACTCTATACATAGCACTTGGTTATCATGTCTCAAGTGATAAGAGATAGAGGAGAAGAAGTCCCATACAACTGTGACTGCATACTTGTGACAAGGTTGAATTTAAAGGAACACACCACCGTTTTTTCATATTCAACTATGTTTTTCTCTCCCTTTAGACGAGTGGATACATACCTGTGTCTCATATTGATGCGTGCGGTCAATTCTTGTTACGCGAGTTTTTAATGTGTTAGCCGTAAGCTTATCCCATGTATTCCTATGGGGCCAACTTCAACTACAAATTAACTTAGAAGCTAGCAAGCTCTTCCACGTTTTACCTATTTAAATACGGGTACATGACATTACTTACGACCTAAGTATGTTTACACAAAATGAAACATAGCGATATTTTAAGCGGAGAAAAAAAAAAAAAAACATTGTCGGAGGGATATAGCCGCATTACTGTGCCGACAGCGTATAGTCCCTTTTTTTCTCCGCTTAAAAAATCGCCACGTTTCATTTTGTGTAAACATCCTTCGGTGGTGGGTCGTGTAATGTACCCGTAATAAATAGGGAAAATATGGAAGAGCTTGGTCGCGCCTAAAAGGCAGCAAAAAGTGGCCCCATAGGAATACATGGGAGAAGCTAACTGCTAACAAACTAAAACATTTCGCAACAAGAACTTACCGCACGTATTGAGATGAGACAGGTATGTATCCACTCGTCTAAAGTGATAGAAGAACATAGTTGAATTTAGAAAAAGGGTGGTGTGTTCCTTTAAAGTTGAACTGGAAAACTTTGGATAATATGGCTGACTTTGTGCCCTTGAGCCATGGGGTAACAGTACATTGTAACTCAACGACGAATCAAAGTGACCTACAATAAGCTTTATTTATTTAAACAAAACAAGACTGAAAACTGTGGTGAAAAAGATGAGACATGAAGTGTTTTGGGAGCTCTGTATACAGTCCATTTGGTCTCTCTGGACTTGGTCTGCCAACCCGAAAGGCCTCTGAACTGTTGGACCCTTGCTGTGAGCGGTAATGGCACGTGAGACTTCTTGTGAGCACTAATGGGGACCAGCGTTGGAATGCCGGCTTTTGGTAAGTAGTAAACTACTCCCCTGTCCAATGTGGAAAACCAGCTGCATCCTGATGAATCTGCACTTACTTTTCTGTCACCGAAAAAGACGCATCACTTTGGAAATTAGGTCACTTTCACCCCTATTAATGCTTTATTAACTCATTTCCTTGGCTTCCCGTATAATAGTAATAATGGGGCATTTGTGGCAATGGTGCCCGTGCTGAAATTTTGAAACCAGACAAGGATCCTGTTCCAAACTGTGGGAACTAAAGTGCATGATGAACAGATGGCTCAGGGTCCATGTGTGAAGGACGGAAAACTGCATACATCATGAATAAATGTCATGAATTCATAGACATCCAACTCTTGCAGATGAGCATTCCTTATGTGGGTTTTGTCTGAGGAAACAGTGGTATCTGAGAGGCGGCTGAACAAAACCATGACAGAGAGAAGCAGTGTGGCAGATGTTGATTAGCATTAATATGGGTATTCCTTTCAGGGTGCGAGCAAATGGCAAGGTAGGTGGTTGGGACCAAATGTGCCAAGAGCCCAGAGGTGGCTAAGGACCGTTTAGACTGCATGTGTGAATCACTATCATAGATCTGTGACTTTAGTTTCAGTGCATGCTTTAGACTGCATTATAATATTCATGTGGCCATAAGGAATAGACTAGTTTACAGCTTTATGAATCAAATTACGCGCTTCCACCACAAGGCAAGCTGTATCCAAATCCGTGCATCTCATTGGACAAGCTTGCTAAGACGTAGGTCTGATATAGGACGTGACAGCATCAGTGGCTTTAATTGTCAGACCAAAGTTGAGTATGCTTTGTAGGCTATGACTAATAAAGTAGTTGTACTCCACTTAAACAGGACAACCTAGCTCCAGAATTAAATAACCCCATAAATTATACTAGGAAATGTAAAAATATGGTATAATGGACATATAGATGCATAGTCATATTTAAATGTAAAATCACGTTCAAATTTACGGAAAGACGTGCATTACGCATGACGCACAAAGTTGCTAGGTTAATTGCCTTTATCATTGGTATAATTTCCTTCTTTTCGGTTGCCTACATTATAAGAGTCTATGAATTAATATGACATTCAAAATGACAAGTATGGGCTACATTTCACACACAACCTACAGAAAAAAACTGGAACATTTAGCCTGATATTTAACTAATCACATGTTTAAAATATCCTTTTACTGGCATCTCTTTCCCTCATCCATAGTGACCACACCTGAGGAGCATGCTTACCTTGAATCAGATGTTTGTCCCACTTATGGTTGCGGTCAGCTATGGTAACGCTGGTACCAGTCCACCACGTGAAAAAGTCTGCACCAAGCTTTAAATGACACTTATTGGTGGTAAGAAGTCTTATGAATCCACCTCGTCCCTTAGAAATATTTTAAACAGTTTTAACCGGCAAAATAATAAATTCAGTTCGTCGGACTGTGCATTTTACTGTAAAGGGGGTGTGTCAAAGTGCCAGGCATGTTATAATCAACTCAGTAAAAAAATAAAAAATATACGTCTCCATCATTTCTGTTTCTAAATGAATGAAAAATTACAAAAAGACGTCAAAATGGCCAGCGTCTATTCCAATATGAAATGTGTGTCAGGTAATTAGCCTATTCTGAGGCACACATCCATAGGTAAGTCTCTGTTGTAATTTCCACACGCATCCAGGCTTGCCAGCGCGCAGAGTCTAGTGGCCAGAAGTGTTTCAGCTGTCTTAATTCCTTCCAGACGCTTGTGTGTGGAGCCTCCTTTATGGCTGCTGTGGCTCCCAAAGCCTTTTACCGGCCTACAACAGATTGGCGTGTTGTTTTAATAAGAGGGGAAGGTTTGAGGGGGCATAAGGAGGAGCAAAACAGCGGAGAGGAGTCAGAGGAGAGAGCGAGGGGGACTATCTCATCCAAACTCATTCAAACCCCTCAAGTAGCGATAATGAGACGCACCGGCTGCTGCTCACACCGCCATTCACAGGAGGGAGCGGAGCACGGTCATGGCATGTTCCCGAGAGGTACTTAAAAGCACTAAACGTGTCTATAATAGACTTTATCACAAGACAAAGTGTGAAGTTTGGCACAACTTAAAGTCTTTTGAATTTAAGATGAGCGTTCACACTTTGCCAGATTAACTTTACTGGCTCAGTGGAAAGTGGAAAGGAGATTTGGAGATGAGGTACAAAAGAGTCTATTGCAAGCTATTATAAGTAAGTGAAAATTTTAATTGTAAAACCGACAAAAAAAAATGAAGAATCACTATCCTCCCGTTAAAAAATAAACTTGCAGTTTGCAATGATGACCACCAGGTAGTGCTGTGCAATGAAGAACTCAAAGATTGTGGCTCTATGATGGGGATCCATATCTGATGAAAACTGTATTTTATACGTAAGCCCTTTTCAACAAATAATTCATCAATTACTTTCTTGTTTTAGTTTATTTATTAATCCCCAGTAACTAATTAATAAGGTTGAAATTACTCCTCCAGAGTGTTGAATAAAGGAATTAAAATATTTGAAAATATAATGGTTTTATTAACTAAGACTAAAATTAAGTAACATAGATTTGGAGATTTTTTTAACGCAATTATTTCAAAATCTGCAGAGTTGATAGCCGATTCTGGTTTGTCTATTTATTTTTTTTACTTAAACTTTATTCCATGTATTTTACACTCATCAGCTATTTTTGTGATTTAATTTGTTTCATTTGGTTTAAATTATCAAAAGAAAAAAATAAATTGTAATTCAAAATCAATTTGCACAATGATCTCATACAAACTTTAAAACAGTTCCAGATTGAGATGAAATTGTTAAAAGATGAACATTTTAAGAGAGAACCTCATCCATATAGTAAATATAGTATATGAAATGTTTTTTAACCCATACTGTGGATTATATGGAGTTCATCTGAGGTCATTAGAGTCCACATGTTGAGTATATAACTGTTTCTGTACATTTGGACACTGTGCTGTATGGAAATAAGGCCTGCTGCTGGAAAGCCCCAGTAGACTGTGTAGTGTTTACATTTGATGAAGTAAAAACATACAGTTTCCAAGCTCCAGTTGGTGGCAGACTGTGCCAGGCTCAGTGACATGATCGTCTCAGGGGTCGTATATGGTTTAAGTCCAATCATATAGTTTACTGTTTACTTTTGTACTTCTGCACAGCCTCATTTATTTATTTACTTTTTGAAATATACCACTACTTAAAGCTTCCGTAAATATGGATGTGAGGCATGGGCAGTATTGTACAACTGTGGCACTACATGACATTCTGTAGTTCAGGATCAAATGTATGTGTATGTAGATTTCAGACAGCCATTAGGAAAATGAAATATGTCTTCACTTCACTCATGTGGGAGGTCAGAGCTTTTATTGCTTTACAATGTGCCAAAAACTTCAGCCCAGAATGTGCCAGTCCCAGGCATGGATAAATTAGGAGTGTTGCCACAGAAGCTTATCTAGCTGGGATTTTCTTACCTAAAATCTAATGACAAGTCTGCTATGTGACCAATTGTCCTGGGAATGTATGATCATTGAAAATCTTACTATTTCTTATTTTTATGCATTTACAGGTTTCCACATTGAGGCAGAGGACACAAGTTAACAAAACCACAGGTAGGCCAATGTAATCTATTTGTATTATGTTTTTCACAGGTTTAATAACTATTTCACCACTGCACTTGTTGCTGACAATATGCACCCCTAACTGTGAAAACGGACAGGAAAAGAGTCACTTATTTCTCATTATAGTGGCCTACATTACAGCTGTCATTTTAAAAAATACAGTAATATGCAACTCCTGCTTCAAACTGTGAACCAAACCACAGCTCTTTCACATTTTGCTTTACTTGACAGAGTGTTAAAACAGTTGATGTCTATCACTGTGATACTCTGCAGGCAGACATATCCACAGTTTGGGGGAATAAACTGGGTAATTATCCGAGGAGGTAGAGTTTGTATGTGGGCAAATGTTCTTAAAACGTCACACTGTCATCCACATGTTGTTTTAGTGCTGGCTTGCACAGTACAAGTGAGCAGACTCATATAAAAGTCTACTCACACATCTCCGTCTAAACAGATTTATTTAAATATATGAATTATTTTAGCCCTTGTTTTTTGGGTTAGTTTTGGACATTTCACATTCTATAACTTAAAAGATGCTTATCACCATTTTTGGAGCTACTTTTTCCGCTTAAAAATACTTTAAGGGCCCCGTTTTCCCCTGCTGGTCACCCAACTTTACTTTTACAGTCAGGTTTCTTCCCTTGCGTAGAAAGATTAAACCAAGTGTTATCAGCTCCTGAGAAGGTCGACACCTAACCATACAGAAGACGTGTGAATTAAACTTACATACGATAAAATACAACTTTGGATACATTTTAGACAAACAGTATAACATGGTAAAGGCTAAGAAATGTCAAAGTAGCCTAACATGTCTACTCTCAGACATTATGAGTATGCTATATATGAGTTCACTGTGTTCGGCAATCAATTCATTTAGTGGCAAAAGGTCAGTGGGTACACTTGGGTTGGTTTATATGGGGTCACGTGCCAATATGCTGTGTATGGGACAGGCCTGTAAGAAGCTGCTAGTTTTAATGGGTGGGTGGTATTGTGTGAATCAGGGCTTAGGGTAGTTCAACCGCAGACACAAATTAGTTGTGTGCCGGCTGGGGTGTGGTCTTTTCAGGGCGTGAAGTCATGTTTTTGAACAGCACAACCAGAAATGAGATGCTGATTGGATGTTGACATGGGTTATTATTTTGCCTGCTGTGATTATGCCAGGCACATGCAGGCTCACACAAAAAGCGATTTGATCTAGGGCTGCGACAAGTTCAGAGAAAACAGTATAGAAATGACCAAACCTGCAAAAAAACATACAATTTAACATTTGACTCTCATATGAGTGGTTGTTGATATAAAGAGGGTTTCTCCAACTATTGAAGTTCAATTGGTACTATGTGTCTGCTCTTTTAAATACGATATAACTGTCAGTTGATGATTTCCTTATATTCCTCTGGAGAGCTGTATGTTAAACGT
>JAVQJW010415083.1:0-13452 GCA_036025195.1 Hypseleotris klunzingeri
TAGTACTTTTATTTGTACTGCAGTTATTTTTTATCACTTTAGTCCATAATATAAGCGAAAAAAAAGATTTTTATTTTTACATTAATTAAATAGTTATAGTAAACTTTTGCAATTACAATTTTAGCAATATTGCTACAATATATAACTTTAATATTGAGCATTCTTCACCTTGAGTGACAGCATTATTGAAATTCCACTGCGAGCATTCCAGGCCGCACCAGGGCCATTAGCATGATCCACCAGGAAGTGCCCTTTCTTTCCATTGAGGCTCCGTGCATGGGTCACATCACAGATAGAGTTGTGGCTCCATCCATCATGTAGGTTATAGTTAGCCGCCTATGCTAATGTCTGACCCAATGAAAAGTTTACTGAGAGACGGACAAGGACGTTGGGGTGGACTCTTGTCATCACACACCGTAAACACACACATCGGTGCACTACTGTGGGGCTGTCATATTTCACAGTAGCCCGTAGCATGGGGTGAATTATGGCCATGTCAGACTATAGAGGAGGTCCGCATGTGTGGGATGCCTGTTTATGTGAATATGTCTTCCTCCGCCAGTGTCTAAGACCCACTCTGGATATGTTTATTTATAAAACACCTCCCCTCACTTCAAATCAGTAGTGTCCAGAACACTGTGTGTGTGTGTGTAAATGACAAAATGATTTATAGAAATATTCCCAAAATAAAGTCTTATGCATCAACGAGGGAATGGAACACCCCCCAGAAGCATTGCCCCACAATAATTGTATGTATACACAAAAACGGTATACACACAATTATGCAAAAAAATCACAGGTAAGGGGACAACGGTGAGAGGACGACGGCGCTCCGCTAAAACAAAGCTTTGTAGATTTATGACCTGTAAACATTTGAGATGGACAGATGGATGGCTCAGGAAAATGGATCAATGGAACGGTAGCATAAGAAAAAGAAATGGCAGAGAAGGACTGAAGGACAAACTGATCATGGAAGCACGGACAAAGAGACACGGGACAGGGCAGCGCTCCGATAAAAACAGTTTAAAGGATTTATGGCGTGTAAAGTGAGAGACAGACACATGGGGTAGGTGGAGAGAAAGGTTTAAGAAAATGAGGACAAATATGTTAGAGGGTGGAAATAGATGGATGAAAAGTTGGTTGGAACAATATGAGGTCAAGAACGAGCTGCAAAGAAATGCGTGAATGGGACAAGAAGCAGAGCCCAAGTGTCTCAACTCTTTTGTAGACAGTTGGAATATGACAAATCCTAAAGTGGTCTTTGCCTTCTTTGTGCACTGAGATTCCTAGAGGAATTGTCAAAGCATGAAATGACTCTTACATTGGGAATTGTCTCGTTCCAACTGTGTGTGCAGCTATTAATGGTGTTATCGTTCTGTACTAGTAATTATACTCTCTGAGGGAGCTAGCACAGACAGAAAAGAGAGAAAGAGCAGCAGAGAAAGACACACTTTGATCTTTTGTGAACATGATGGGTTGGGGCAAAGAAGGAAAAAGTGGATCTATGAATAAATGTCTTGTGTGGTATGTGTTAACATGGTTACTGTACATGCAGCAGTCTGAGACTAGAATATTGGTGAAAAAGAAAGTCTAGTCATCCTACCTTCGTCCAAAGATGTGCATGTGTTGGGAGCAATTCTAAATTGCTCTTAGAGGATGAATATAAAAGTGAATGGTTGTTTGTCTGTCCATGCCAGCCATAACTGGCAATTCCTTATGGTTTTCGCCATATAAGGCCTATAGTTTCGGGAATAGACTGAGAGAAATTAATATCTTTAGTTGTGTTATTAAGTCATAATTCTTTCCACCATATATTCCATAACCCATGTCAGTCACTGTCCCTAACTCAGCCTTCCTCATATGCTTTGCTTTGAGTGCAGCACTGCCATGTGGTGTGTGGTGTAAATGGCTTGTGTTAAATGTTGTTCTGTCCCTGGTGAGTGTTAACTGTATGGTGAGAGAGGCTGATAATCTTTAAACAGGGCATCTGCTGGCATCTGCTTTATTTTTATTGTTCCCTGGACACTAAGGAAAAAATGTAGGCCTGTAGGCACATGCATCTAACACACAGTGAAATTGTCTTTACTATTCATAAACCACAATCCAACCAGTCACAAATAAATAGCATACAGTATTCTATATTGCTATTGCACCTCAGTGACTTTGACACAGCAATGACAGAGACATTCATTCATCTTGTACTGCTCATTCCCATTAACATAGCCTATTGGGCCTGTGGTGGGGTAAGACAATGGCCAGTTAGAGCTGAGTTGAAAATGGGAAACACACATTGGCAGACCAACATAGTCTACAATACAATATAGATTCCATTTGTATATGCATGTCTTTGTTTGGAAAGAACCCACACTAACACAGATATGACATGCACGGAAAATGCAGTGTATGGATAAACAAACTGTGACATTGAAAAGAGCAGAGATGGGCAGTGATATAATTGGGTGGATGTGAATGAAAGTAGAGATGAAGAGTAAAAGGGCGAAGCATTAAAAAGACAAGGGGAAGCTGGGCCTGCCATAGGGGGCCCAAGGGCTGGCCAGCACCTGAGTCACAGCTCCAGAGTGTGAGTGTGTGTGTGTCCTTCTGTCTTACTCTGTGATTAATGAAGACATGTCAGTGCTGTAATCTTCTCTAATAAGCACCAGTGGAGCAGCACTCAACCGAATGTGTACATGTCTTTGTGCGTGTGTCGCTTAGGTGCATTTCTGTGGGAATCACATTCTTGACAGCATCAAAAAAAGTTTTTTAAACAGGGCACAACAAATACCACTATAGAAAATATGTAATTTGAATGGATTATATATTGCGTAAATTTGGTCAAAGATTTTATATTTTGTCTTGTTGTATAGATTGTGTGAGTACTTGAGTGTTTTTGGTAAGCAGCATGATAAATGTAACAATATTACTTTTTAGGATTTTTACATAGTTATATTTAAAAAATAAATTAATAAAACAACCAATTCCTCAACAGTATTTGATATTTGTCTGAGAAGAAGTCACCATCCTGACGTCTATCCCCACAAGAGAGAGTGTATGGTAGAGAGAGAGCTAATGTCATTCTTTCTAAGTATGCCCAGATGTTGATACTGGAATGGCTCTTTAATTACCATTTAAACAGCAGGGGCTGTGTGTGCGTGAAGAGTGAGAAGGAGACAGAGTAGCAGAGCTGTATGGTTGTGAGTTGATATGTGTGTGTGCGTATTTGTTGTGTTGACAGCAGAACTACTGTTTAATTACCATTTAAACTGCGAGAGCTGAGTGGATCATTTAAAGATAGAGGAGCTCCAGTCGAACGAGCAAAACAACACCATTAGAGGAAGAAACACACATACACACACCAACAGTGTTAAACACACATACACACATTATGAAAGACCCCCGTCATGTGACTCTTTACACATGTAAGGTGTTTTTGCAATACAGGCATTTTACACACACACACACCTATCTAAGCTGCCACACACAAATACCTTCATCATATGTTCTTCACTGAGTCATAAGCAGTAGGCAGCCATCTGTGAATGTAGAGTATTCATTCACCCTGTTAATCAGTCAGTCTGCTGCTGAGGCAGGTAGCCAGACAGTCACCCCAAAAACTACATGTCCTGCATGCTACCATTCACATTAATTAAGTTTGCTTAAATTACTTTCAGAGAGTAATCGAAGACTAGGAAAAAAAATAACTAGAATAGTTCAAGAGGTTATTGTTTGACTGTTTTGGAAGTAAAAGTTTAGTAACGTTTACAAGGAGAGAACAAACCAATTTAACAAGTCATGTATGATAGAGAGAGGAGCTAAATAAAATAAGTGGAAAAGTCACAAACAACTAGTCACAAAAATCTTCAGAGACCATTCACTTCAATTCAGATGTCAGTCACAAAACATGAGTGTCATTAAATCTCTAAAATCAGAGGTGAGAGTGATGCAGTGATGGTACAGACAGGCTGCGTGGCACTGGGTTTATTATGATAATGATATTAATGATGGATCTTTGTGTGTGTGTGTGTGTGTGTGTGTATAGCAGTTCAGTGGGAGATGTCTCACCTCACACTGGGTTTCTCAGCTCAACACCATCTGTTTTGCAGCACATGAGCAACACATACATAAGAATGCACATATACTAAAAAAATTACACAAGCTTATATAATGCACACATACCGTTTTTGGACACAATAACCAATAATGATGCAAATGTGGCATTAAAATAAAATTCTAACTAAATAAGTACATTTTAAAACACCGAGACGACTAGTCAATCGGGCTCAACACAGTTCTCAGTATCAAGGGTTCAACCAAAAGGAAAACAGCGTGATGGAAGGATACTGGACATGCAGATGATAACAGATGACTGTGGGTGCAGCTCAAAAAAGCACATTATATCATGCCAGGTGTGTGTTGCAAACATGTTTCAATATTTGCTTTAAGTTGCTTTTCTAAAGATTTATAGTAAAAGTTAGGAAATAAAATGTAGTAAAATGGATGGCACAGTGCCACAGTGGTTAGTGTTAACTCGCTGAAGCCTTTCTGTATGGAGTTTGCATGTTTGCATGTCCCCGTGTTTGCGTAGTGTTCTTCCGGGTGTTCCGGTTTCCTCTACCACTAAAAACATGGTCAGGTTAGCCATTAGTGGCAGCATGCACAGGTCGCAGCAGCTCAATCTAACCTTCAATTTGATCTATATAATTTCTCAATGTCTCTATTCTTCTTCACAGAAAGTTTCAAAAGTGGATCAGTTTTTGCACATTATATATAGTCAACTTACGGTACACATTTTTGCACTGCCATCAGGCCCTCTCACTTCAAAGACTCTGGTTTAGTGCTAGTGTAATCTGGCAACATCTAGACTGCATATGACCAACACACACTCACAAAAAGACACACACAGGCAGGCATGCATTGTGTGTATCTGTCTGGCGCTGCCTGGACAGTGTAGGAGCAGCATGTCTGTCAATATGTGACAGGTTGACAGTTCAAGCTCCTAGCACTTTGTCTACTAGCATCACATCAAGAAACACACTCACCCAATCTCACATAAGCACACATATTTCTGATAACATAAAAACTGGGTGGATTTTGTCTGCATATGTAAAACAATACTATGAATACTGCTTTAATTCTAAAAGCCCAAAATGTTGAGCCCTCTTTATTATTTATAAGATGCTATGTGTGGGAACGGGTGCTATAAAACAGTTTGAAAGACTTTTAGCGCACACACTTTCTTCTCTCCTCTTGTCACTCTCCGCTCAGCACTTATCTATCAAAGCAGAAATGCTGTAAATTGTGGCTAAAAACAACAATAATTCAAATTAATTAATGTATCAACTTCAATAGGGTATCAAAAAGCGTCAGACCCCTATTTTCCAAATCAGTTCAAAGTCACTCCAAAGTTATCAGCTCTTTTGTGACTTAAGGCTCATGGCACTGCACATTATGCAGCCGCCATACAAGAGCCAATAGTTTTATCTCATCATAAAAGCTAAATTTAATGATACTCACAGGCGCCTACAGTCATTTGATTTCTGTAGCTTGAGTTCAGCCTTTACATAACAGAGCCAGGTCAGAGCTGGTAGTATGGTTCACAAGCACAATTGTGGATCACAGCTTTAACACTTTTCATACAAAAATGGATTGAGGATTTGGTCTAAACAATGGACCCAAATTAAATCTTTGAGTCTCTCACTGAAACGTGCTGTGCTGCCTTGAAAAATATAATCTAACTGAACAAAAAAGTAGACGCAGACTTTAATAGGATTGCTATATACTCACAATATGGAACCATTCTCTCTTTCTAGAGCCCCCTATTCTGTTTTCAATAGTGCTCGCATGGAGTTTAAGCCTGCTTGAATCACATTTCTTGTTTCAAACACAAAGATATTAATACGAAGCAAAAACGGCAATAGTGAAAATGAGAAAGGCAAAATGCAAAGAGCTATTGAACATACAAGGAAGTCTGCAGCCTGTACTATCATACCTTATACAAATATGGACAAAGATCTGTACAGAATACAAAGTTGGAGATGAAAACTAAATCAAAAGGAAAAAATCAGACTCAACAGGGTCAAAAGAAACAAAAGGAAACAACTTGGAGAGGGACAAAGGAGAGATTAGACCAAGACAAGAATTGAAACTGAATAGGACACAAAGTTACCGGAAGACAAAGTGGAAAAAAGATTGTGGATGAAACAAAAAAAGACACTGGGCAGCTCCTCCTCCTACTCCAGTAAGTGAAAGACTTCAAAACTGCATTGGATGAGAGCGCTGGTTTTTATGGGGCTATTCTCTCTGCATTAGCATTAGCTATAGCTCTCAGACTGACAAGCCAGTCTGTTCTCAAGGTCAGGGAGGGTACACACAACCACAGGCCACGACACTCATACATACACACTCTGACTGAGGCTTGGTAATGTACATGGACACACAAAAGAAACAAATACCTACACAGACTATAAATTCACTATAGACCTACATTGGCTATAAACTTTCTATAAATAAAAGAGAATAAAAAAGCAGTACAGTTTTAAAGCTTAAAATAATGACAGGGTGTGTATAAAAAACAAAATCTGTGAAATTGTACTTAGCACCAAAGTTGCAAAGTTGTGAAAGAAAAAGAAAAAAAGAAAAAGGAAAGACTAATGACCCCCAGAACCCAATTAAGACATTGTTCATGCAGCTGCTTTAGCTGTGTTCAGTACTGACCTGACCCCTGCTAATGAAGACAACACTTCATTTAGAGCATGAAGAAGTGTTTTCACAATCAGAATTTAGGAGGAAACCTTGATACCCCTGGTTTTATTTAAAAAGTATGCATCTTCTTCAGGGTTTTAAAAATTGTATTCATTTTGCCAACCTGACCTGTTAAAAACAAGCAAATCAGCAGCAGATTTGTTGGACACCATGATATCTCCAAGAACTCTAACAGGCTGAAAAAGACAAAGGAAAATATCAAGAAGGGAAGAGAGAGCATCTAGGCAATCTGTGATGTGATTTTTTGATATCCATAATCATAATCTGCCTAGAGCGATCCAATTCCTGAGACGGTTTATGGGGTAGAGAGGGCTATCAAGAATTAGAATGAGATGAGCACAAATGGTTATTTATCTGGGTGTGTTTGTGTGTGTGTGTCATAAATGGGTATTTATGTGGATTAGCGTTGGATTGGTGAGGCCATATGAATCAGAGACTTCACAGCATGATCCACACTACTCTACTACATCTGGGGTCTGGCTTACACCTCTGTATTCTGCATCACACTGATGTCTATGTATAAGAAAAAATGGCTATATTTAGTAACATTTACAAAATAGATAAGGTTGGCAAAAAGTCATTCACTAACTAACGTTGATGGTTCAAATGCAGTCAGATCGGGCAAGGCCCTCCCCCTGTGAATGTACAATTTGTGTGTGTGTAATGGTGTATTTTATAGTGGTTGTAGAGACAAGAGATGCCTATGGAAAAAGAAGTCCAACTGCTGTGTCCTCAGTGAGTTTCAATAGTGTGTTCCAGGTTCTATTTACACCTTCTTAATTTATAAATGATTGTGCCTTTGTAAAGACCAACCCACCACTACATGTTAAATCTTAATCTTGACAAATATTTGATGAAATACCTCACAATGGCAACACCATGCTTGTGTGCCAGTTAGCAAGGTAGGGCCTGTCTTTAGAAACAGAATAAACATCAACCAATAAAAATAAAACTTTCTTGACATAGGGAATAGAACACTTAGTTTATTCTCCATATTTCAGATTACACAATATATAGGTTTATTTTTTTTTTTATACTGAGACCTCTAAAGAATGGACAGCATTTATCCACCTCGACAGTCTACAAGTGTACTTATTCATCTGCTGTGTGCTCTTCAGCGAGTGTCTGCCTTTCTAAATGTGTGCTGTGAGTGACTGAGTGTTGAGAGAGTGGTAATTACCATTCAGCAGTAGCTAAAGTGACATGTTTGAGGAAGAGATAAGGGGACATAAATTGGCCTGGTATAAAACGGTGATATTTCCTCTACTGCTTTAGAAAAACCCATTTATTCTGCCTCTTTAGCATGTCAAGACCCCTGTCACTACCCTCTCATCCTCTCGGACTCCCGCACACACACTCACACACACACACACACACACACACACATACACGCATGCCTTATGTGGCCAGTCGACTCCTTGTGAAAAAGTGCTCATCTGCATTCTGCTATTAACATGGTGAGACACACAGAGGAAGACAGAAAGGGGGAGAGTGTGTGTAAATCAGTGTAATGGGGCCAGGACCTCAGTAGCTCTAAAAAGAGAGCACACATGTGGAGGACAAGACATGATTTTCTTTTCTTTTCATGAAGAGGAGCAACGTTACAGCACATCTGTCATCCAGGGCAATACAATCGGCCAATACCCACACTCCAGCTCAAAGCACAAGACATTGAGAAACAACTGAGATAAAAAGGACTGGAATCATTGTCACAATTTACAATACAATTCGCAAACTGTCACAACAGCAGTGAATTTTAGAATGTTATTTCAATGAGTGAAAAAAAACAAGCAACAGTAGCATACAAAATAGATACAGCAGATCATTCACTAACTGAAACACGGACTGTTTAATTGCATTGAGATCATATTGTCATCCTTAATTGGGCGTGTGTAATGTTGTATTTTGTAGTACAATAGTTTGTAGAGACAATAGATAAAATAATAATACATTAGAAAACCAACTGGCACAAAAATCCACAAAAAACGACTTCTGCCAGAAAATGATAAAACCCATATTACTACTTGTGCTAGTCATCTACCATATAATTGGATGGGATTGTAAAAAGAAAATGTCATTCAGCCAAAAATACTAAAACAAATTAAAATACAGTACAAAGATCATATAATTCACTAGCAACCCCTGATAGATAAAGAGCATGCCAAAATAGATCGAGAATATCATACAAAGAAGACTCTCTCGAAGAGAAAAAACATTCAACTCTTAAACAGTAAAAAAAAAATAAAAAATAGATATGTGTTAACGCATCTTTGTATTCTTGTTGTGTAACTGAAGTAAAATCTTGGTTTCTCCTTGAACCAAGTTGTAAAAGACAAAAGCTTTCAATAGCGCCTCACTGAGAAGATTGTGATGGTTTGTGTGCACCTCGTGCCTGGGGTCGTGGGTTACAGCCCTTGGTGAGTTAGTGACTACACACACGCAGACAGGGTTAGAGAGGGAGGAGAGAGAGGAGGAGAGGTCAGAGCCTGCTTTAGCCTCACAGCTGTAGCAGAGATAAGCCTTCTCCCGTCTGGTAAAGAAAAGCCACACCCTGTGAATTTGTGCTAATGTGCCTGTACCTGGCTTCCCCCTTCTGCCCTCCTTACACCGCTGACACAACCCCATGCCCCAATTTCAGCCCAGCGCCTCTTCATGTCCTCTTGTTTGGATCCTCCTGTCCTGTCCTCTATGGAATGGCTATTACTGTACAGTATGTGTGTGTGTGTGTGTGTGTGTGTGTGAAACCATCATCAACACAGCAAAGAAAATATGTGATCTCTCCAATAACATTTTACAATCCTTTGGTATCATACACACTTGTCATTTTATTAGGTAGACTTACACCTGACATAATATTCCTAAATTAGGGAAACAGTCATGGACAGAGCTCAAACATATTAGTCCTGAAACTAATTGCCAAAGTTTGAGAAAGTTGAAAGAAAGTTGAACATAGCATACTCCATCAACTGGTATTTTCACTCACACAAATACTGTGTGTAAATTGCTTGTGTTCGTAGAGAATGCATAGACTGTTTTGAGTTTGCAGAACATTCTTCCAACATTAAGCTTTAATATTAGAGAGGACTGAGCTTTCCTCAAATGAAGCCTTCAATGCTGTATAAATAATAATAATAATAATAATAACATCATAATTATTGTTTTACGACTGTAAATAAAGCAGAAACATTAAACACCAAATTTAAAGACAATGTTTGGACCAAATTATTGATGGTTTGTGTAAAAAGATATTCCGTTCTCTATGTCTTTCAGTGAGTCCCAGGTGTCGACTGCATTCTGCATTTTAGTTTTTTAAGCTTGTACTGTCACTATCAACTTTCTATTACATTTGTAAAGCCAAAACATAAATAATATACAGTAAAGTGTATTAATCTGTCAATATACGTTCATTATATAGTTTGTAAGGAGCGTCTTTACATTTGCTAAGGAAGTGGGCATTAGGTGGAGCAGAATGAGCAAGTATTAAGCAGATAATCAGTATTCTGCAATAAGCCACATCTTCAAAGTAACCTTCGCAAACATGATTGAGTCAAATGAACAATAAGAGCGTCTCTCGTTGTTGGTAAACAGGCAGGTCTGTCGGATTAAGACGCCATCCAATATACTCCTGGGCAGCGACAACAGAAAAGCCATGTTCCAATTGAAACTGAAGAGGTTTTCCTCCATAAGCGCAGCCTGTATAATTATTTCAAACACAAGGAAAACCAAATCACTTTACAACGCGGATTTACATATGATTAGCGTCATACAAAGACAGGATTACTACAAGCAGAAGAAGCAGAAGCCCTTTTCTCTTCTGCCTGTCTCTTTTTCCATGCCTTCATTTCTGTAGTTTTGACATAAGTTAACACTGCTCTTGTGCAGTGAAAATGTACTGCTGGAGCGACAAAAGATGCTCTCTTAAATTAGGTACAAAAGTTTTTTTCAAGTTCAAGTCTGTATAGTTAATGTACAAATCTGATTTCTTTTGAAACTTTTATTGTCAGTTGTCAGTGTATATAAAAAAACTATATATTGGACCTTTGAAATATTTTAAAATGGATCCAGAAATGCATTAAATCATTTTTGTAATCACATTGATTATTGTTTTATTTTATTTATTTAATGTAGGTACGATCCCATTTGGGCAGAGGACTCCATTTTAGGACCCCTAAATAGAGCAGCTTGCCACAATAATTGAAATTGACTGAATATTAAACCAACACACTGTGTGTAACGGTTTCCTCATTTTATATCCACTTTATATCCAGGTTATTGTTTGTTTTTTTGTTTTTTACAAAAGCTTACACTGTGTTCCTTAATTGTTATTTATACATTTAAAACTATTATGTATTGAGTTGGAGTATATGTTTAGATGGAATGTTAAAGACTTATGAATGTTACCACACCTGTACTCACAGTGACAGACAGGCAGACTCTTATTGAGAGCCTCTTGATAGACAGAGAGAAAAGCAGGGAGTTAATGAGTATATTGTGGGCCAATAACACAAGCAGTCACCCACAACAACGCACTGGCCGCACTCCTTACCTGTCTGCACTGCTGCACTGCATTCTGGGAGTGGAAGGGCAGAGCGGAGTGGCGATGGGATTTGAAAGGCGTTCTGCTTGGACGACTCACTGATTTGCATTTAACAGCGGAGCCACACAAACACATACTAGGCGAAACACAGAAGCGCATGCATATCACCTAAAATATGTTAAACATTCATAGATTAATAAAGTAGTTGTGCATGCTGCTTTGAAAATTTGAGTAATTATAATTGTCATTAGGGTGCACCGTGGTGGAGCGTTTAGTTCTCATGCCTCTCAGATAGGAGGTTGTATGTTCACTCCTTGGGCTGGCCAAGTGACTGGGTGGTGTCTGCATGTCTTCCTTGTCAAAGCAGTTACTTTCAGGGACTTTTGCTTCTTCCTACGTCCAAAGACATGCATATGTTATGAGAATTGGTGTCCCTAATGAATGAAGTGCTTGTATTCAGTGTCTATGTCTCTGTTTCAGAGACAAACAATCAATCAAGGTGAAGCAACGTTTCAGTTTTATGGACCTAAGGAATAGTCTGGAATAGTCTCCTTGATGATGTTAGACTGGCCTCTACTCTCAAAATCTTTAAGTCCAAGCTGAAAACTGTTCTGTTTAGCTGTGCATATGAGAACTGAATGTGTTTCTCTTATTTACACTCTGCTTTTATTTTTAATTTTAAATTGTTACTGATTGTTCTGTTCTTAACTCTTTATTTCTGTAAAGCACCTTGATATTGCCTTGTGTATGAATTGTGCTATACAAATAAACTTGCCTTGCCCATCAACCCTGAAACTAATTGCTCATTGTCTAGGATGTACCCCACCTCAGGCCGATGCTCAGTTGCTCAAAATAGATTCCTGTCTTCCACACACCTTAACAGGAACTAGCAGAATATGATAAATGACTGAAGTCTCATATTCAAGTACGTGGAGGCTTGGATTAAGGAACAGCATTAGAGGCTGGTCGGAATACACTCACCCACTAAAAGCCTGCGTGTTATTTTTCGCTTTACGATTCTGATAATGATGATATTAGAGAGCAAAGGATGGGGTGGAGGCTGGGGCGAAGGGTTGATGGGCACCACATGTGATTGGGCGCCTTGGCTTTAGTCTTTTTTTTACTGCAACACATCTTGTGAATTGTGAAGGAAAGAGATAGAAGACGCAAAGGGGGGCTCCTCAATGACTAATTTTCTTTTCTTTTACGGCAGCATAAATTTAACAGGAGGGGGTTGCGGGGTAGAGTAGAAATCCTTTTAGCAGGCTGATTTATGTACGTCTGATGGGCGAATCATAGATCATCGCCGGAAGATGGCAGACACACTGATGATGATGGGGCCCTTTCAATGGGGCCCACTAATGCCCTGGTGAACAAAATGTAACCAATCTATGGGGGCCCTCAAGCATGCAATGGTCTTCTAATAGAAAGTATAGCAAACTACGCCTGTCACCATGACGAGGCTGGAGGAGGGGTTTTGGGGGGAAAGCACAAGAGAAATTTGGGGGAAAGTTTTTAATTTTAAAACAGCAGTAATTTTAATTTACTGTATATTTGTATTAACTTCATTAAGAATATACTATATCACAAGACACTGAGAGAACCATGTTGAAGGGGATTCTAAATGTCAAGAGGAAAAAACCTTTTCAGGATGTAAACAGCTAAACAGTAGACAACAAGTAAACGACACAAAAGTGTCCATCTTAAATCACCCAATCTTCCTCACACACATAGGCAGGCATAGGCTGCCACTTGCAGCCCTGATGCACAATGCAGCACATGCAGCCCCACCAATCATCTTTATATCAAAACATCATTATGCCGGCTGACAGCAGCTAAGATTCCAGTGAGGCCTCATTGTCATAAATCGTCAGCTGTTGCAGTGCCGTGAAGAGAGCCTTTTCATTTAGGGATGTCAGAGCTCTCCCGAGTCTCGTAAAGATTGTAGGAGACTCGGAGATGTGAGAGTGGGGTAAGGATGGCAGTGTCTGGGAGAGGAGGGCCATCTGAAGATGGTAACCAGGGGGAGATGCCACCACAATGGATTGGTTGCATTAAGTACAATACCAGTTGGATTACTACAGTACAAGATGTAGCTACTGGGAAAATTCTTACCACACAAAAAAATGGAAAACACTGGTTGTAGTAGGCAA
>JAVQJW010415450.1:0-11701 GCA_036025195.1 Hypseleotris klunzingeri
TTTCGTTTTTGAGTTATCGCGGTCACACGGCCAATCTGCGGACGCGGACGCGGACGCGGACGGACATGAAACCATAATATCGCCGAACGCATTGCGTTCCGCCGATATAATTATTGTAAAGATATATTTTTTTTATTGAGAAATTTATTTTAAAAATTCTTGTAAATCAAACCTAATATGCTGAAACCTAAACATTAAAATGTTTAGCAAACACATCTTAAGAATGTAGGCATTTCAGCTAAATTAATGCTAGAAATATTTTTTTTTTATTTAACCAGGTAAGCTATTAAGAACATATTCTTATTTACTGTACAATAACAACCTATTGGCCTATTACTACAATACAAATGTCACAAACCTTAAGTGTTCAACCAAGGTTTTAGATCAGTAATAATATATATAACATAAAGATAGCATGTGTGTTTTTATGCAGATGCACAACCTCTGAATGTAACCTTGTCTTTGTTTCAAAGGAGATGATGACAATTTTCCAGTTGTTGCACTGGATTGGGACCCTTAAGGCTTTGAGGGATAGACAATACTCCCGACAGGTTCAGTAGGCTATATTACTGTGCATCATGGTTACAGCACATTTTGATTTTGGTTTTATTATGTCATTAGCAAATGTTTTGTGTTTATATTTTTACTTTTATATTCTTCAGAGTGTGATTTCATATTATTCTCAAAGAGGCCTTGACGAGTATATGCGTAGCAGCATGGCCCTGGACTGGCTAAGCCGAGAGCAGAGATCCCCTGGACGACTTGGAGAGGAGTTACATTTGGCGCAGAGAGAACTGGTCTTAGCTCGACGCAGAGGTGTGGAATTGCGCTTTAACAAAGAAAAGACAGAAATCCTTAGCTTGGCCCTGAGTCAAGCATACATACACCCCACACTCAAGGTCAATGAAGCACCAGGTGACAAATACAGGCAAGAACAACTTCCTTTGTATAGAATCTACAGCCAGGAGGACACAGTCAGCAATGTAACCCCACCCTGCAGCCCACCATCAACTCTCCATAAAAACACAAAGTAAACATTCAGCCCAATGGCAAACATGTAATAGTCCTTCAGTATAATCACAAGTTAATGTAGTATTTCTTATGGAGAAGGCCTATAACTATTACTAATGCTTATGTGTTATGTAAAAAAGGAAAAACTATGTAAACTTAAGGCTTTTAAGTTGGTTTTGTAAATAAAATATACATTCAGTACTTTTGTGATCTCTTACTGTATATTTTGGTACTAAAAGTGTAATATTAAATGGGACATACAATTTTACTGTAGGCTACTTTTGTTTAGTTTATGTTTTATTTTTTCCCTTTGATAGTAACAGTTTATTCTATTGCGAAGCTATTTCGAGAAATTCCACTGCACAATTTAAACTCTTTCGGCACCCGTCAGATTGAGAGTCACGTGATCAGAGGCTGGATAGCAGAGTTCCTGGAGGCTGGAGAAACAAAACAAATGACAGCTGACCGAGGAGAGGAGATACGGCCCGATTACACAATCTCTCTGTTGAGAAATGTTTTCGACAATGCCAGCTATTTATAGAGTTATATAGAGGAGATTAATCAGAAAAGCAAAAATACCACGTAGTCTGCCAACGGCTAAGTCTTAACGCTAGCTGTCATCGAGCTTGTTTGTTGTGTACGTGTTTATTAGCATTGACAGGTTTAACTTGCTTCAAATCGAAAAGGAAAGATATTTCTGGGCTTATACCATGCCGTGGACCTTGTCGTTACCGTGTGGTTGTTCTGTCTTCGACGGTCAGTGACCGATCATAATGGTTTTGTTTATTTACTAGAGCTGACAGTGTTATCTTGGCAATGCAGGCGAAAGCTGACTGCTTTTATCAGCTGTGTGCTGTTTGTAGACACCTCTATCTATGACAATTTTATTAGCTTTGAATACGCAATTAAAAAAAAATAGTTTTCCCACCTTTATATCCATGTAATAACACAACTGATAGGCTACGGTCAGCTGACAGTAAATATGGAGGCCGTCAGGCCAAAGAAGACAAAGACCAAAAACATTGGAAAGAGTCAGGTAAATTATGTACATTTTACTGTTTATTCTGATTATGTTGATGGTGTGAGTACAACATTTCCTGTCCAACATGTCAAAAGAGCTGAAGCCTGATTACATCTTATACTGTCTTTTAGCTGACCAGGAAACCAAAGCAGGCAGAGGAAGAAAATAGAGCTTTAGCTCCTTCAAGGGTTGCTGATGAAGCGTCCGCCTCTGATTTTATTGACATCCCTCTCAGCCTACCATATCAAGCTGAGAACAAGCAGGAGGAGGGTACACAGCCTCTGAAAGACGAGGACAAGCTCTTAGATCAGCCATCTGAACAAGAGACTTCCTCACTTGCTTCCACAGTAGTGTCACAATCACATCAGAAATTATTAGAAGAGTCAGAGACTGCATCTGTTGCGGAGCAGTCAAATGAAGAGGATAAGAGCACTGATGTGGCCGAGCTAACACCAAAGACACTTGATGTGAAACCAGATGAACAGTCATGGAAACAAACATGCACACTATCTGAAACACCAACTGCCCCATGTGTTTCTTCATTGTACCCATCTCTACCCAAACTGGAGGAGCACCATGTCTTATCCCTTAGCAAAGAAGCTGCAAAAATCTCTTGCAAAGGACCGGCGGTTTTGGCTCTTGCTGAACAGGAATCCTCTCCACCCAGCCTACAGCCTCTAGAAACTGTAGCAGAGCTCTCTAGGAGCAAGCTTTACCCAGAGTTACCTAAAACAGCTCCAGAAATTCAGGTTAATTAACTTCCCTGATTATAAACTTGAATTTATTTCAGAGACAATTATAGTTGTATAGCAATTCATATGACCTTGTTATCTTCACAGCCTTTCTCACTTGAGCAACTAAGTGTCTGGGAGCCTGGAGGAGGGCTGCGATCATGGATAGACAGTGTAGAAGTGTGTGCGACCCAGTTCTGTGCTCTTGCACGACAAGAAAACCATGAATTGACTGAACTGTTACAGAACTACTGGCGCTGCCGTAGACAGCTGACTCAGTCACATGCCCAGCTTCATACACTGTCCTCTGATTGCAAAAGCACACAGAACCGTCTCTGGAGTTTCAGAGATGAACAGCTCACCCTCCAGGTGTGTTTGGTAAAACAGAAGAGGCAATTAATTGTACTGCTGTACTACACTATATAAATGTACTAATCTTTTAAACATTTTCCACAGGGTGTATGTGCAGACCAGTCTAAAGTATGTGGGTACCATAGATTTCAGCAGGCAGACTTCAATGAGAATGTGCAGGCCGAACTAAAAAAACAGTTTGAAATTCGCAGAGAGCTGCTTCATCAAAAAGTAGCACTGCATGCTTACACTGCACTATTGTCCCGCCTCCAAGTGGAGTCATATTTGTATCACCTTTTAAAAGGTTTGCAACAAAATGTCTTAACTTGGCACAAGACCATTTGTTTTTGCCATTATACCATTTTACCAGTATTACATCTACAGTTTTGTTCTGTTAGATTGCTCTGGGAGCCAAAATCAGCCTTCATCTTACCGACCTTTGAAAGAAGCCATTAGTGTCCTGTTTAGCTTCCTCCGTAGAGTACTGGATGATTCACAGTTTCAGTCAGATATTCACAATTGGCTGGAAAGACTGGTAAGCTCAAAACCCACCCTGAGAGTGTTTTGGAATGTTTTTATTATCTCTTAATAATCATTTTCCCTGTGCTTCAGGTTGCAGTACTGCTTCATAAGGGAAAGTCAGGAGAACATCTGTATCTATTGTGCCATCTGCTGTGCTGTCCTGCTGGTGTGGCAAAGTGGGCTGCACCCTTTCTTCAGGTTAGCTTGATGGCATTTGTTGCTGTTATGAAGACAAAGCTACATCAAAGATGTTCACTCCTAATCATGTATTACAGATTCAAGTTTGGAGGAACATTAATGGAGTGCAGGATTTCATGCAAGCCCTGGCCATTTTTATGTCCCCTGTTAGGTAAATGGTTGGATTTTTTTTAAAGAAAAGACTCTTTGAGTATTGTTTGTCTGCATAAACAGGAGACTATTGTCTATTCTAGACACCGTGAAGAGTTTCTGAGTCATATGAAACCATGTGAAAATCAGGGCTCCACTTCTTCAGGGCCAGAGTCTGGCAACTGGACACTAGTAGATGAAGGAGGTGAAGAGGTACATAAAACAAGAAAATATTTGTTGTAGATCATACTGCATTTTAGTATTCGCGAAATGCCACAATTACCTAATCTGCTTTTGTTTATATTTATTTCTTGAATTCTGTATTTTATTATTTAGGATGAGAACCCAGAGACCAGTTGGCTGCTATTATGTGAAGAGGACCTAATAGCTTTGCTGAACCAGTTTCCTTTCCAAGAGCTCTATTCTCACATGTTGGGAATGGGTAAACAGGGTACTGTTCTCATCTGTTTAGATTATTGGTTACTAGTTTAATGATTATTAATATATTTAATTGCACAAACTTCTCTCTCTTTTCAGGCGTTTATGAGCCACAGGCCTGCTCCAGTCAGAAAATGATGCGTGTTTTTGCTTTTGCCTCTTCACTTATTGAAATACTGGCTCTTGGTTTGCAAACCTATAACAGGGCACGATACAGACAGCTGGTCAAGCGAATTGGTCACATTATACGGTCAGTTTACTCCACTGTAACTTCTTCTAATCACATATAACCAATTCTCAGCAACTGAAAATTGTAAAATGTAAATGGTCTTTGTGCTCTTCTGCAGAATGACAGTGTGTTATGTGAGTGACCACTGGGCTCAGTATGTCAGTGTCTCTGGTGAAGAAGGCTCCAACTCTAAAGTGCATTCACTTTCTTTGGAGAAACTACAACTGGAATATGATCACGTCTTCCTCAGAGCTGTTTTACATGTGCTCAGAAACAAGAGGTCTTTTTGTTTTATTCATTTCTTCATTTCATTTTTTGTGTTTAAAAGTATTTGCTGAAACGTATTGATTGTTTTGGTCATTTGTTACAGGCTTGGCATTTGGTTGTTCATGTCCGAGATGCCATATGGGACACTGTCCAGCTCAATGCTATGGAAGGTCCTTTATGTCATGCAGTGTGCAGAGACAGCAGCTGAGGAAACTCTTGGATGTGCCAAAGATACAGACTCTTGCATTCAGTCTCTCAGCGGTACCCAGTCACCACACAGAGATACTAAAACTACAACTTTTGCTTTTCTGTAAAACCATACAATGTTTCTTATACAGATCCACAGCACCAGGAGAGGTTTGAGCAGTGGCTATGTGAAGTCAACAGCTCAGATGGCATCTCCCTTCTCACAGCGCTGGCACATATGGCCACACCCATGCAGAATATCGATCATGCCTTTATCACAACAGTAACTCTGTTTATTTATCAGGTACAGCAAGTCAACAAGTTGCATTCATAAATCAAAAAGTTTATAAAATACAAGTTAAAGCAAGCAAAGAATATCAGATGGAATTTCTATTGTGTTTTAATGCTATTTGGATTTACTTTTCCCTTTTAATTTAGGTGTCTTATGTAAGTGTGTCTACCAGAGAAATTTATTCTAAAGTTGGACGAGAGTTACTTGCTGCCATAGCCACAGCACACCCCTTAATTATATCTGTGCTTCTGGAGAGGCTAAGAGAAACCATACAAACAGTGGGAATGGTGGGTAGAAATCATTTTTATTATATTGAGTTAAATTATAATGCACTACACTGTGATGTACATTTATTATGTCTTATGTTGTATTTTGTGCTGAAGGTGGCATTATATTTATTCAAAGAACTGCCTCTAAGTTTGTGGCGGCCAAGCACTGAGGAAATTTGTGTCATTGGTTCCTGGTTGCTCCAACATCCTCTCTCATCTGTTGAAAACCGCTTGGCCTGTGTCATCCTAGAAGGGCTCAACTGGGGTTATGCCCAGGTAGTTATGTCTGCATTAACTATATACAACCATGCTTATATTAGGTGGTGCGCATCTTGATATTTTTCTATCACAGGATGGGGGACTGGCCTTACATTCAACTCTTCATAGCAAAGTGGCTCTTTTGGTGGCTGAAGCCTATCAAAAATATCTTACAGATAAATCAAATAGTGGCCTCATATCAGAGGGGATTAAACAGGTATTTGATGGTTTGAGTTATTAGTTTTTGACAAAGCACACAGACATCCATCATTGTTTTGTTTTTTTTTACTTTTTCTTGCAGGTCTCTTATCTTGCAAGTGTCCTTCGTTTGGGCGTGTCGCCTGAAGCATCTTTCAGTCGTTGGGCGTGGCAACTTCTACTTAGGCTAAAACTCCATGGAAATGCTCAGAATCCTAAAGGAGCTTGGTCAGTCCCTGCTTTAGCATCAAATCCACCTCCAGAGCTCACACACGCTCCCAGCATGCACCCTGTTCTCAGAGCTGTCAAATCCGGCCTTCCCATTGGAAGCTATCTCTCAATCACCATGACCACAGTGGGGCATAGGTTTGTCTTTCATCTTGTCAAGAAATTTAAATTTGATATAATCATTTAAATGTGGTACACAATGTAATTGTTATGTATTATGCAGTTTGGAAAGTTTTTGCACTGATGGTGTTGGGTTGCTGAAAAATCTGATTCAGTCTCAACATTTGGGAGCTGCGGTGCATCTTCTGGACAACATCTTGCCCCCGACTTACCACATGAGCTACTACCTGCTGAAAAACTCACAGTTAATAAAAAAGATTCAGAGCACAGTAATTTTACAGTATCTGGTTATCCCTTTATTTTGTTACTTTTTAATTTTCTTGCATTGCAGGTTTGTCAGTTGTATACAGTTGTTCTTGGAGTATGACCGTGTATGTCCTCAAGGTGTCACACAGCAGGTCACTCATAGAGTCGCTCCTCTGCTCACTGGGACAACTTATGGAGACAATGTTCGCCTATTAAACAGTGTTATTCAGGTTTGTGACTGACTTTGACTTTTGCATTGTATATTCACAGATGCAAACAATTACAATCCATGGCAATGCCCATTTTAATTAAATTTACTTTTTTGCAGAGCCATATTGTAGAAAGTTCTCGGCCTGGTCGTGTTGGTGCTGCAGCAGTGGTGGAGTTTTGGGTTGGCATTTTGACTCAACAGAATCTGTGGTACAGGGACAAAACAGTGCTGTTCCTTATGGATCAAATCTGTTGGGCTGCATTCACACACCATCAGGAAGAGTGTGTTCAGAAACTCCTCCATCAACAACACAAGGTATTTATTACAAGCAACTGCCATATTTAAGAAGTCTTGGAGACCATTGCGTAAACATGTTTAATTTTGCAGACTGCCTTAGGTGTACATGGAGAACGAGGACTTCTCTCTTCTTTTGTTGGCTGGATTGCTGGAAATGCAACACCATCCTTTATAGAAGGCCATTCACTTAGTGTAGAGGTAGGCTTTACTTACATGCCCTCAGGAAATAGGCAGTATATTCATTATGTAAAGTTTAATCAGTTATCATTGTGTGCATACATAGGTCTGGTTTGCCTGGATTGTGCTGAATATGGAGGGTGTGTTTGAGGAGGATTCCCAGCTCAGACGACGTGTTGAAAATGAACTTCTTGCAGATCCAAACATTTCTCCAGAACAAGCCTGGAAGGTATGAATGACTACTGAATTCAATCTATTTACGTATATGGCACCAAATCACATCTCTTTACAGCATGTTCTTTAATAACCGTGGTCTTTCTGTTTCTGAATTAGAAAGCACAACAAACGCTCAAGTTGCCTGTAGCCCCAAGTTTGCAGCGAATGCAGATTTACCGTTGGGCTTGTCAGGCTAAAGCCACTCCCCCAGACCACCCTCTGCTACCTTTGGTGTGGCAGAAGTTCCTACAACTGTACCTACGACAGCCTGGGCCAGAGTATGGGTATGATAACATGCAACTAAATCTGTCTAGAGTTAAAGGACATTAATTCAGTAGTTTTTATATTCCCCCTGTTACAGTCTTCCAGCAGGTGGATGTATTGGACGCAGATTCTTCAGCTCCTCACAGGCTGCGTTACTTAAAGATCTGAGAAACAAAATTCATGAGGTTTCAGATTTCCACCATGCTGCAAGTCAGGCCCTAAGAGTACCCCCACCACAAACATCATCAGACATCCAAGGTGACGAAAGCAAGCCACCTTACCTCACCTCACCTAGGCTTCACTCAGAGCTAGTCAGGTAGGTCGGCAATTGTAAAACTTATTTACATTGTGTACACAATTATCTAATCTATTTGGTGTCCTACAGATTGTTTGGAGTTTTTGCCCTCTGGTTGGATGATGAGACATTGCAAAAGCAGGAAGTTTACTTGCCTTCTCTTCCTCTCGAGTATGAACCTCACAGACTGGCACAAGTAATGCAGCGCCAAAAAGTGAGTATGACACTATTTGTAGTATTTCTTCTCTACATCCTGTGAAATTGTCCAAATTTGATTTAGTTTGGCACTATTTTGAGTTGTGTTGTGTTTGATTCAAGGTGCCGTGGTTGGAGTATGTGGACCAAGAGCGTCTGCAGTATGATGAAATGGAGGTTTTGTCTTTGTGGAAGAAGGTGCAGAGTGAACCGACCTTTGTCCAGATGCAAACACACAGTTTTCCTGACTACACAAGCTGCAGCAACGGTATGACAAATGTTTTATTTTTATTTTTATTCATTTTTTCGAAACCACCTGGACACTTGGGAATTATGTGGGATTTGACTCTATCTTGAAGTATATAGCCAAGCCACATAGTATTACATTAATTTGATGTTTTAAAACGCAAGTTATTATGACCCTCTTGATTTTACAGCAAAGGACAGGGTATTGTCTAACCTACAAAAGCATCCAGTTCCCCATCCTGCCCCAGAGCTGCAGCCACAGAAGGAACCTGTGCCTGAGGTCCCTGCCTCTTGTCTCACAGACTCAAAAGCTGCAGCTGAACTCTTGAAATATGATCTCAGCATCTTACAAGACCAAGCCAGGTATGTTATAAACATTTGCTTTAACATCTTTACAACACATCAAAGACTAGGATGCCTATTGTTCTTTCATTTTGTGTCAGACTTGCAGTTGCCTGTGAAGCCCAGCAGGTGGCACTGGAGCTTGAGCTTTTGGAGAGTCTACCTCTGCTGTATAAAAACCGTCCTGAGCAAGTTAATATGGCCCTTGAATGTAAAGGAAAGGGAGGCCAACCATGTCAGGGACCTGCCAACATCACTGTAACTGTAAGAGCACCCAATAATTCTTAATATAAGATGCGTCATTAAAATTTTAGTATTTTTTAATTGTAAATGCATGTTTTGCAGTGTGAGCGGCTACAAAAACAGGAAGCTACACAGGTTCAGATAACATCACTTCGTCAGGACATCAAGAAACTACAAACTGACGCCATGGCTCCACCTCATCAGAGTTTGGCCCAAGCAGCTGTTCACACTGAGAACTTTATCACGTTAGTAAAATTAAATAAACAAACCATTTTATTAGTTTAAAAGATTGTAGTGATTATAATTGTCTGTGGTTACTGTGTTAAGGGCTCTGGTGAACTTGTACAAGGCCCAGAAATCCTCAGCTGTGCAGCAGGTTGGAGTGGCCACATTCTACCAGGTGGTCTCTTTTGTGTGTGAAGATACTCTGCGGCATCCCCCAACGCGACAGTACTTCTCCTCCTGCGTGGAGATACTGGGACAGGTGCGCAACACACAGTCACACAAGCACATAAATATACAGTAAGAAAGGGCTTGAGAAAAGGCACTTAAAAGAGTGTGAAAAAAGCTGTTAACCTGAAAAACTCTTGTGAGAAGATTGTACACACTATAATAACTGCATTTCCTCCAAATATGACATCTGTATTTAGATAATAGTTTCATAAATTTCATTTAATATCTCAACAAGTAGAAAGACAAATATAAGTTGAAAGTCTTTTTATTTTTACCTTTGCATCACTGTTGTGTCATATATAAAGAACTCTCTTGACTATGTGCTGTGTTCATTTTGGTCTCTAGGTGTTTATCCAGGCCAATGCAGCAGAGTGTGGCCGAGTTCTGAAAACCATCTTGGAGCAGAGGCGTCTTTGTCCTCTCATCTCTCCGTTCTTCACTCCAAACGCTGCCCCTGATCAGCTTGTGTTTTTGTACCAAGACGTAGTGACATCTTTACATCTCGACAGCGCTGATGTTATCTTTATGCTGCTCACTAAGGTTTGTTCACCACATAAAGTATTACCATAAATATTGATCACATCAGACTAGTATGAGCAGTGTCTTTGCATCTTTCCCTACAGTTTGACCTGATCCAGTGGCTCAATGAAGCAAACCCAGTCTTTTCTAAGAGGACTCAGTTACTGGAGTTAGTCCATGGTGCTCTCTGTGTCTGTGGTCGAGATCCCGAGCCTGAACTTCTCACACCGTTTCATGTTTTTACTAAACACTGGACTTTGATTTTGCGCCATCATTTTCCTGACCACTACAGTGACTGTCTACGTCTGCTTATGACAAGTAAGTTTAGACAGTATCTTGATAACTTAAAATTTAAATGTACTATTTCATAATGTCAATTTCAAATATTCTGCAAGTGTATTTTAAATATTACATGGTTATAAGTAATAGATTATCTGATTTTTTGAATTAAAACTGCACTATGATTTTTTTCCCTTGCATGTAAACAAAAACATTTAAAAAAGGAGACTTTGAGGTTCTTTGTGGGCTATATGGGTTAAAGTGAGAGAAGGACCTGTTTTTGAACCTCTGTTGTAATTGTCTTGTATTCTCCAGGTTCATCAGACCAGTTGCTGAGTCCAGAGTGCTGGAAAGTGACTTTGCGGGTGCTCGGCTGTCTACCTTCATTACGCAGCAATAAGACCAAAGCCGACCAAGTACAAAACATTTTAGATTCTTCTGGACGTGCTATTGGGCATCAAGCTTCTCCACACAGATCCCCTATCAGCCTTCCTCCTAAACAGGTAACAGATGTGTGTGGTGTGAATTTAACTTTGTCTTTTGTTTTGTCATTAGTATTGTATTGTCAAATGTGTCACTGTCTACAGGTGGATGAAACCGTTGACTGGCTCTGTGAATATTTTCAAAAAAGTCGTCTCAGTAAAAGTGATCTCTGCAGTTTTGGTCTGTACTCGGCCTGGGCTCCCTACATCCCTGATGTGGTGTCCTTCTGGGAACATTTGATTAGCTGTTTAATCAATGTTCAAAGCAGCAACTGTGCAAGAGAATCTGTGGGGAGCAGCAAAACAGTGAAAGGTGGCTGTATAGTAAACCTTGTGTTCTCATCACAATTTATTCGGTTAATATTGTCATTATAATACAATGAATACTTTCTCAATTCAGCTCTGCAGGTCCTACACAGCAAGATTGTGAAGTTATTTAGGCCTTGGGTCTTTCCACTGGATAAAGAGGATGGCAGGTAATGTTGTTTTTGTATTTTGCTCTTAACGAATACTGAATCATATGTGAGCCCAGAACAATGAACCATTAAATTTTTGGTGCTCTCTTTATGGTGCTGGTCGTAATACAGCATTGTCAATCCAGTCAACGTACTATTGTTTTTGTGGCACTGTCAGTCACTCCAAACTGTTTATAGTGAATGAATGCAAGACTAAGGGTGAGATCTTACAGGTCTTAACGCACACGCAGACATATTGGCGCTGAAACACCAGCGCTGTTCAACTCACCTGGCGCATAGCTCTAATTTGGAGGCTGGACGTGGGCTGGTCTC